>JAILXH010245610.1:12199-22740 GCA_023558415.1 Piaractus mesopotamicus
CGCATCTTGCTCTATTGCTTTTTCTTTCTATATTTTTTATGTTCTTCCGACTCAATTCCATTAATATTGTAACAGTACATCCTTGGCCTTGTTGTGTAAACCTGGATGAACACATTGTGCAAGCACAGCTATGTTAAAGTTTACCATGATATCAGAGGCTCTAGCACTGAGGATCAAATTTAGCGCCACTAGTGTTCTGTAGATTTAGAAGGCTTCTGTGTTACCATGTTCAAATATTTATGATCTTATATCGATTGGTGCACATGAGAATGTGGTCAGCTTTAAGAAGTAAAATTGCATATATTGACAGAGGTCTTTTGTTTAGTGTGTGGGGAGCGCCATATTAGCTGTTGCTTGTTCCTACCCCTTATTGGTTCCCTGGTGCTACCTTAGACCAAAGGGCCTGAGGCATCTCATAGGTGTTAATGTAAGGGGCAGGCTGGCGTGCTCCATTGTTTACACACAGATAAACATAAAACTTGAAACTGTTTCCATCTCGAGTCCTTGTGAAATTGAACTGGAGTGACAAGGTTCATTTTTGGGTGCTCTCTCAGTTTGCATAATTTGGAATACTTTCTTACATCTATAAATACCAAACCTTGGCGATTATGGCACTTACCATGGATTCGCTTATGGATGATTTTGTCTCTAAAATATTGCAATATAAGCATTGATTGTCTCATGATTTATCATTCTCCCCTAACTGCCTTCAAGATGCTTGTGTATGTTTTGACTGCCATTTCAGTAGCTGCCCACAGCCTAGTTCATGGTATTCGTTGGGGTTGCCAATGCTTCTCCTGCAATGGCCTCTGTTACTCTAAAGAACATGGAAATAAAAAAGATGTTGTTAAGGTCCACCTTAAGTAAAACCTTGCAGCCACATTGCTGTTGTTTTTTTTTTGTTTTTTTTCCCCTCCTTTTTCTCTCATGTTTGCGTTCTTCCAGTTGGTCGCCCTCTATTTTCCCTGCTGATTAATATCCTGCCTATCACAGGTTATAGTATATATCATGTAATCACAGTACATATTCCTATATAGCTACATATTAAACAGCCATATTTAGGACTAGTGTGGTCCACTGAAACAGCTACTTTTGGTCTGTGTGACTGTTGTGCAGTATGAAGTTTGTATCGTCCCAATAGCAGATATTGCCAAAAGCGATAAAAGCTTCAGTTTGTGGTCTCACTTACCTCAAGCCTTTCAACTTGCTTCTGTGTAAAGACAATACATTGTAATATCTAAGGTATAACCAATGATATCTACTGCTCAAAATATGACTGTCGTATTCAAGGTACAAGTGATGTCTACGCTGATAAACATATGTGAATATATGAGCTCTTTATATACTCTCTTTTGCCAACCCGATTCAAAAAGTTAGCAAAGGTCATGTCTTGCCATCTTTTCCTTTCAGAAAAGCTTTTTTAGATATGGGTATGATATTTAAAATGTCTGCACACATTTCCCACTGCTGTCACTAAAGGATTTTGTGCAGATGTTTGAGTTTCATGAGCGTATCTTGTGTCCCGTGGCCCTTATTGAGTTAGCCTGATGAAAGCCTTGCTGTCAGAAGACAGTGGCTTTTCCTTTGGCTGCCTGCGCCTCTTTGCCCAGACTGAGCCCTTTGTGCTACTCTAAACCACCACTCAGCAGTGGCCAGATGGCAGATGGGCCACTCAGTGCTCTTCTCTTACATAACTGTATGTGTGTGTGTGCGTACGTTGACAGTAGCAAACTGCGAGCATGAGACAAGCCCATATAGACAGTGTAACGTGTCATTGAGTCTACTACAAACTGCGAGTGTGAGAGAATTGAAAGACAAAGCCTTGAACGAGCTGCATCGTGCTGGTTTACTAAAACGCCACCAAGAAAAAAAAAATCCTCAAAGTGTTACAGAGGGCTTTGAATCGCAGCTGTCATGGTAGTGCCTTTGAAAAGGCAGAACATGACTTGTGATAGAGTTCTGCAATGCATTTTACCAACAAATTGGGCTCCAGGTCCCTTTGGAGCACGACCAAGTCATGTGCACCTGCCTGCGTTAGCTCAGTGAGGGGGGTTCGGAGTGTGTGGTTGCTGTGTGTGGATGGGGCCTGCGCCTCAGGAATGTAGTATTGGGGACACACTGGAGCCCGAATGTGCCTTGGTTTAGGTTTGATGTGTGTGTGTGTGGACATGCACAGAAAGCGAAGGAATGTATCTGGTGTCGGCTTGTCTGAGTTCTGCGTTTTGTACCGATTAAATAGTGTGGACGTAGGAGACTGTTTTGCCCTTTTCTTTTGTTTTCTAGTGCAAGTGTTTTGACTATTTTAATGCTATGGGGTGTCTTTTCCCAGCTGTACTTTGTAATCGAGTTTCAACTGCAGTACTGTAGTTTTTGTCTTTGTTGTTTTCTATCTGGTTTCCAAGACATAGATATGTTTAAATCGATTCAGTGTAGATTTAAACGCTGGTTTATTATGTCTGCGTTTTGGAAGCCTTTTCCTACAAGATGCTAAATCAGTGAGATCATGCATTATAGTCAGAAACACAAGCCTCACAGAAAATATACAGCAATGTGTGTAACAATATAGGAGAAGCCTTTCAGTCGAGAGGTAATGAATGGCAGGTCTAGTCAAATCCAAAGATGAATTTGTGGATCTTAGTATTCATAGGCTGGCTGAAGCCTGTATTAAAATAAGCATGTCTCTGGGACATAATGTCTCTTTTGTCTGCCTACTGAAGCGACGTATTTAACAATATTTGCCCGTACTGGCGTGCATTTCAACTTGAATAAAATTAAAATCTAAAGAAATACGACAACAAAAGCATTTTACGCATGGAAACTGAAGGCTGGGTGGTCTATAATGGATTATGTCACTGCTCTTGTTAATCAAAGACCATGTTAACCTCAAGAACTCAAAGACTGTCGCACTGGATTTTTTACACTTTTTCACATATACTCTTGACTGTATTTTTAATACTGCATGTGCATGCTAAAGAAGGTAGAACTATGACGTTTATAAATGTGTATACTGTGTTTTGTCTACAGACCAGGCAGAGGGCAGGCAGGTTGCAGTACAAACGTGGCACATGAATTGCAGGTCCTCTTAATAATGTGGCAGTAGCATTTGTCGTCTGACTTTAACATTCATTTCTCATAGTTTCTAGGTCACCTCTGATACCGGGTCTCATATAAACACACGAGGGCCGCTCCCTCTTCCCCTACCGCCATGCAAAATGGGTGCACAGTCCTTGGGGAGATCATCAGGCTCTGATTGGCTGGAGTACTAATAGAAAGGAAATGTGCCACATCCTACAAGCATATTACTAAATCTGGGCAAAAAGCCAAATTTTAGTGGCTTCTTTTTTAGGCCTGCTCTATATTTAGCAGCATGGGCGCAAATCGAGTGATTTTATGGCACATGGTAGGGGGGGGCGGCAATAAACAAGTAGGATGTGGCTGCTGTAAAAGCCTGCAGATGCCGACGATAAAAGATGTGACTTCCGTCCACAGAGGCAGAGGTGATTACAGTGGCCACATGGAGGGGAAATATATCGGCGCTTATCTTCATTATGGATTAAACGTAGGATCACTCCCAACTACATTAGTGGCAACTGCCTGCTCTCACTCTGCAGCCAGTCCGAATTGTGCTTTAAAAACACTTCTATTGTCTTTTATTTTTATCCCATTGTCTTCCATTGGCGCTCTTTTTGTTCGTGATTTGATTGGGTACACTGTGTATACAGCAAAGGGAGATGAAGCGTGTCTTGTCGTCATTACATGCCACAGCTGTCAGATATAGTTGCTGCAATAGAATTCTAAAGCCATAGAAGACAGCTGTATAGAGTGGCCCTTGCTGTTTACCAGACTTATTATATCCCAGCATTCCAGTTTGTCTGTCAATGTTATTAGATATAATGTCACTGTTGGCTCAAAAATGCAGATCTGTTTTTCACATAATTTGAAAACTCCAGCTGTTCGTTACATTGTGTTCTAATTTAACGATGAACAGACCAATAAAAATGATCCAAAATAAAATCTCAGACATTAAATTACATTGAAGGCACCTGTAAAGTTACCATTTTGGAGATACAAGGTTTTGTTCCAACAGTGACGATTATATATGATTTTATATATATGTATATATATATATATATATATATATATATATATTACACACACACACACACAGATGCATAGTACTGTGCAAGAGTCTAAGGCACCTGAGAAAATATGAAAAATTAATGTCTTTATTGGCTCTGAAAACCATTGTATTGGAATGCATGTATGCATTAGAATAAATACAAATAACATTACGTACATAAAGTCACTACTTATTATAGTAATGTGTTCAGATAACCATTCAAAAACGTCTCCTTGAGGAAGCCAAGCTACATATTGTAATTATTATCCAGTACCTTCTTTAGCTGATCAATCCTTTATTAAATTACATCAGGTGTGCTGGTGATGGATTTACACTAAACTTTCCAAAGTCTGAGGGTGTTGTGGAGAAACCTGGGACCAATCTTGTTCTTTGAATGCTTTTCTACTTTTTTTTTTTGAAAACAAGAAATTCTTGATACTTTTAACTTCATTAATGTTTGTTTGCATTTATTCTAATGCCAAATAGTGTTTCTACAAACAGGAACACACTTATTGTCTAGATAAATGGTTTTAAATAGTTGCTTAGGTGCCCAAGACTTTTGCGGAGTACGGTAAAAATATGAATTAATACAGTCATGCGTACTGGATGTCAATAAGTCTGTCAGTGCTTTCGGTCAGATGTTGATTGGTAAACACTGAGCTGTACATCTACATAAGAGGAATAACCTGAAAGCTTACAAATGGACATCATGTTGTGGGTTATAAAAACATGAAAAAGGCTTATTTACTCTGAAGGTGGTGGCTTCTCAAACACTGTCAACTCAATATATATTCTTCAAACATTTTTAAAAAAATATTTTTTCTTATTTTTATGATGTATAATTATTGCTCTTATTTGTAGGAACTGATTGTTTTCACCAAATTTCCACTTTTTATAGTCTCTGTTGATAAATAGCCAAAATTAGGTATTTTTCTTTACTCCACTGCTTCTGAAAAATGAAAAAAACATTAATCTTACACATTTACCCTTGACAGCTTTGGCTTAGTTGGATTTGTGTCTTTTTGTTCTTTGATGTATAGTTTTGCTCCTTACCGCTTTGTTTGTGTTTTCGGTAGTTTTGTCGTAGAGCTGTTACTTAAACTGTGGCTTTAACATTAATAAGATACATTTATACATTTCACTGATAAAAAAAAAATGTATGCAGTGTTTTTCAATAAGCAATTACACTTAGCACCCCCAAAACCCAAAGAGTTTTCAGACATCTGGCCTGTTGCCCTGCTGATGGAGTGATATGGAGGGAACAGAAAACTAAATGTTAAGATGAAGTGAAACATTTTAAAAGCCAATAATGAAGACATTATAATGTATTGAGATTAGCGCAGTGCAATAGAGGTTTGGAAGCTGTTCCAGTGGCAGAACGTACACATTGTGCTTTTAGGCTGAACTTGAAAGTACAGTGTGTGGAGGCATGTTATTCTTTTTGCTATGAACATTGGTTTAAGACCACCAACGTTAACTCCAGAAGTGCTTTATCGTCATGCAGAGACGTGATGGGGCTTGTGCGTATGTAGGCCTTTTAAACCAGTGGATTAGGCTCCCGGTGGTGGATGCATTTGATATGTGGCTTAAGCCGGGCATTTAGAATGCCTGGGCACGGTGAGCGCTCTGACAGCTGCCCCATAGGAGCCTTTGCTTATCACAGCCGTTCATTCACACTGCCCTCACCTGGCTCTCCCTGAGGATTCAGAGCTTATGCTCAGCTCCCTCAAGCAGCAAGTGCTCTAGTACAACAGGTCGCTTTTCCCAGCCTGTTAAATACCGGAGTGCTTCTGGAATGTCTCAGTGGCCATCAGTGTGACTCCCTGGAGACGAGTGGTTCTCCCTCTACACCAAAATGTCTTCATCCTGGGCTTCATATACACCCAAACATGCACGGTTAGAGCGCAGTAGACGCGTCCACTGCATATCCACATTCATAACATGCTTCTGCGGTCCCAAGGGCATCGTGCAGAGAGAGCCTGTCTGGACCATTCGTTCCAGTGACGGAATTCTCTCTCGACTCTGTTGTCTCTTTTACTCTCATAATGAGGCTATTCAGCAGCGGACGAGCCGCTGGGTTAGCAAGGTTCAGAGCTTTTTCCTAATTGATGATGATAATTGCTGCTGAAAACTGCTAACCAGAAAGGAAACCAAAACAAACAGCCCTATTGTTCAACAACATTCAGTACCTTAATTGAAAGCAAAGTCTTTATCACACTACACGGCTGTTTTCATTCTAGATTATGCAAAAGCAATGCTTTCAGTGCACAGGTCCACAAGACCACACCTCAACTAATAATCCCTATGAAGTTATGTACCTCAAAACATGCACAGACCAGACCAGAAGTGTGGGTAAAGTCATGAGAGTTGACAGTGTCAGAGATGCTTTTTTAATTATCTAGCATTGTTAAAATACCTGCAATAGCTTTTGCAAATGAAAGCACTTGCTATGTGTACAATGTCTCACTGTTTTATTCTGTTGCAGTGGTTTCCAAACTGAGCTGGGGACCCTCAGGCAACCACAAAGTAGACACGGGGGTCTGCAGCAAAATTGAGAGAAAAGATTTCAAACAACGTGCTGAAACATTGTGGAATGGCTTTCTAGCCAGGCTTAAACTAAAAGGATTCTCAGTGGAGAATCTCCACTGAGAATGGAATTTGGTTCATTTAGAACTGTGGTTCCTGAAAACTGTCCTACGATAGTTATATATAAATAAATAATACTGCAACCCAATTTGGACCCCAAATGTCCACTGAATTCGATATTTGAAGGCGGTGTGCAACTTTCTCCAAGAACTGGGCCGTCAAAGGGGTCCTTGGCATAACGTTTGGGAACCCCTGTCTTATTGCACCTTTTTTTGGTCACTTTTTAATATTCTGGTTCTCGTCAAAGAGAACACACTTAGTGACTGTTATCTTCTCACTCACGGGCTGTGCTAGTTTTTACTCTAAGCCGTGTGTACATAGAGACTGCCATTGTAATTGTGCTAAGGTGACAATGTCCTGGTGCTTGTCAGTGCTGCTGTTGATGTTTCCTTTGGTGTAAGTGAGACCTTTCAGAGATGCTCGAGTTACTACGAGCTCTGAGTTATTGGTCACAGAAAAAATAAAAGACTTTTGGCAGCTGTTTACTACACTGTGTTTGATTCTGTGTTTTCATTCATTTATAAACTAATAAGGTGAAGTAACTGGCTGATGTGATTAGCAGGGTAAGTAACAGTAAGAACAGTAAGAGTTTTACTACTGAGATCAAAAACGTCATTTTCTGCCTTAGACTATATTGTGTTTAGTGAAATTAAAGCATTTGAGTGCTAATGCACGACATATTGTTGAGGTCAAATATGAAGGACATCTGCAAGGCAGTTTCACTGAAAATACCATTATTTAAAAAGGAATTAAACTGATTTTTTTTTTTATTCTGCAGTATTACAGTAAGATGTAAACAGTAAAAGTTATTTGATGTAAAATTCTCCATTCAAAACCAGATGTCCAAAGTATTTAACACCCCTAAAGGCTCCCTCACAGTAAACTATTATAAGAAATAGTTATGAATACACTGCTTGATGTCTGAGACATTGTTTTATGATAAGCTTTAGGCCTAAAATTATTTTTAAGCACAGAGAGTAAAATGTACTGCAAGGAAAAACAGTATCCAAAGAAAATATTTTTTTGTTGTTATATTTTTTGTTGATATTTTGAGTTTAACATATTGGGGGAAAAAATTAACAAAACATTTAGAATGTGCCATAACGTTTGCACAGGCCACATTTTAGGTTATATTTTTTCCCAATATGTTAAATTCAGCAAGTAAATTTAATTGTGTGTTAAAATGTGCAGACGCTCTCTGTAGAGGATGCGTTAATTCATTTTCGCTTCGAAAATCAACAAAAAGTGTCATTTAACCAGGGGAGCATAAACATTTGTATACGACTGTACCACTGTTAACATTATCAACATTACAAAACTCAGAAGGCATGTGGGTCAATTGGTGGTTTTGGATAAAGCGGTTACATTTGCAGTGTAACCACTGTTGTGACCCCTGGTTCCCATCACCACCACTGTAAAGAAAATCTGAGTCACTAAGTTTCTCTACAGTGAACCACTTCACATCAGTTCATTCTGAATGAATGTGTCCATATCAATGGTTGAATTGTACAGAAATTTTGAAAAACTGGAGGAATTCACCTTTAACCTCTTGTAATAGACTATGTAAGTAAATTAAATTACAAATGGTAGCAACAGGAACAATGAAGAGGAGGAGGACAAAACGCTTGCATACATATTGCTATATGTATATATACAATACATCAATCACATGTATTCATCATGACTTCATAGAACTAAATGCTGGTCCAGTAGATCAACCTTCCTGCATCGTCTCATTCCAACCCCAGTCTGCCACACCTGCTCCAGCTGATGAACATCCTCAAACACCTGATGGGTTGAATCAGATGCATTCGTTTTAGTTAAGGGAGAAGTGGAGGGGCAGCATGTTAGATGCAGGCTTAAATTAAACTCTGCAAGACAGCAGATCTACAGGAGGAGGGTTGGTGACCACTGGTCCAGCAGATCATCTAGGTATCAATGCTGCTTTTATATTATCCAGTTATGAGACGTTGTGTTCTTTGCCTCACTGCCTGCTACACAATCTGGCTTGGCCAATGGTCAACCCCCTATAGGCCAGTGTTTCCATATCCAGGCTTCTCATTGGCCAGGGGACCCATCATTCATTCTGCATTGCACAGATAGCATGTAAACAAACATGGCCACCAGAGCTGCAGATGCTATAGACAGCACAGCCGGTCTGTTGTTGCTACTGGAATCAATATTTCTAGCATGAGAGCTGAACAGTCTGAAGCATTGTGTTCTTTTATGGAGGGAAGGCTTTGTCCGGCCACCTATGCTGCCCTTTTCAGTCCTACCGCAGCGGTAAAGCGTATGAATGGGACTTGTAGACTTTAATGCAAGCCAACCATCAGGCAAATAGACGGTGGGTCTGCCCTGCTTTTGCAGCTATTGTTCTATTTTATAGCACCATCTAGTGTTTACTGAAAGTAGTGCAGCAATAACAAGCCATTCAGTACCTTTGTTATCAATTAAAAGAATGGAGCCGGCTCAGGATTGGACTGCTGTGCTTTATTTAGCAGCAGACATACAAATGAGCAAAGAGCATGTTTGAGCTGTTCTTTTTGGCAGTCTGAGATCAAGCAAAGTGTTTCTCAGCTAGCAGGAGTGAAAACAGTGAAGAGGCACATCCCAAACAAAACCCATGTAACATATTTAGTGTAAGGTAACCTTCCATTTTTACACACAGTTGATCATGAGCAAAAAGGAAAACAAGACACAGGACACTTGAGCTATAACTTTGAAGGGGTAACATTTTGGAAGTGTAGCTTCATAGTCTGACAACCGGTGAAGCTTCATTAATTCATTAACCGACCACACCAAATACTGCTCATAACTAGTGTAGAATAATGCATTATACATAACTAAATTTCAATTTTAAAGTAATTTTAATATGGAAGCCCATTTCCACCAGGTAAAGGAGGGGGGGGGTCAGTTTGTTTTTTTCTCCTTCTCCATTTCTGGTAGCAGTATGTCAAAACATTGACTTGGGCCTAATCCTATTTCACCCCTCGCCCCTATCACTTAGCCCTTACTCCTTCCATTTTGCGTGTTTACGTCTAGGGGTAGGGTGTCCCAATTTTTGTTGAGATAGAGGGATAAGGTGAAGTGTTAGGGCTACATGGCCCTCCAAACTGAGGTTTTTCAGAGGCACACTACAAAACGGAGTGTTATGAGAAAAAAAGAAAAACCCGGCAAGATGGCTGCGTGAGCGACCAAAGAAACCCACAAATGTGAGTATTTTACCCTTTAAAATCATGATAATCATTGTATTATGTTAGTTTAATGTTGTGTCAGTGTATTATGGTCCCTTTCTTTACAACAAGCATAAAAAATCGCTAGTACTATGCTGATGTCTCGGTAGATAGCTAGCTACATGTCCCGTTCCACCTTAAACGGTGCAGCAGTTACATTCTGGTGCCTGAGATGTCAGAGCTGTTGCTCCATTTAAGGTGGAGCATGAGAATTTGAACAAGAAACTGGCGAATAGCTGACTTTAGCTTCATATCCCCGAAGATTTAGGGGTGGGCGATAATATATAATTATAGTACAAGGGGTAGAGGTAAAAATAAGAAATAGGATTAGGCCTTAGTATGTCACAATACTAATTTCCCAAATTATTGATTTAGTATCTCAAAATAATGACTTATTTTTTCAGAATATTGAATTTGTATCTTAAAATACGTATTTTACAAAATATTGACTTGATATTGATATTTTGAAATAAAAAGTCAATCATTTGACACACTGTTGCTAGAAACAGAGAAAGGCAAAAAAAAAAAAAAAAAAAGCAATT
>JAILXH010245633.1:9636-23447 GCA_023558415.1 Piaractus mesopotamicus
CTGAGACATTACTGTGTAACAGCTCTGAGGTAAAGTTTTGGCCTAAAATATTTTTTTATTTTAATTTTTTTATACATCCGTTCATGGAGGAGAGGTTTGAAGTGTTTGAAGTAATAACAAAAAATCATTTTTAATACAAATAAAATATTTTTTTTCTAGATTGACCAGTATTTTGCTTTTATGAACAGATAAAAACTCAGAAGACATGTGTAGGCTCTTACTGGTAGTTTTAGATAGTAAAATAAAATGGCTAATTTTACATTGTAGACACATTGTGACCCCTGGTTCCTATCAACACCACTGTAAAGAGTTGGTAAGTTCCTGTACAATGAGCCATTTCACATTAAAACACTCTGAATGACTGTCTTTACATCCCAACCACTGAATTGTGCAGAATTCTTTTGAAAAATTGGTGGATTTCTCTTGCCACAGTCTTCCTCGGATTACTCGTTATGGCTCTGGACCTGGAATTCTCAAAAGCTGCTTTGAGACAGTGTCTGTTAAAAGAGACGCTACACAAACAAAACTGAACTGAACTGGACTGATGCTGGTGCCACAGCACTACCTGGCCATTTGACAACATGTGCAACATTACATGCTCTGAATGTAACTCTGCCTCCTGATGATCTCATTATTGACTTAACTGGAGGCTGCCGTTGTGTGCGTGTGTTTTTGCATGAGTAAGAGATGGACAGAGCGAGAGAGAGAGAGAGAGAGAGAGAGAGAAAGGGGCATAACTGTGGGATGAATCATCACACTTATCTACACAAATAAACACCGTCCAGCCGCTCGTCTTTCCTATCCTGAACATGCCAAAGTAAAGCGGCAATGACACGCGTCTCGCTTTGAAGTTCTCACTTTCCAAACTAAACTACACAATAGATTTCGCTCTTATCTTCTGCTCACTTCCACACCACTTTCCTCCAGTGCCGTCACGTAGCGAGCACAGCGGCTATCGGCTGGACGCAAGTGATCCGTGGGCCGCATTGATAGCGGTCTTTGAATCCCTGGAAACGAAAGAGAGACATGACTAAGAATTAAACTATTGGCTGATGTTATCTTCATCTGTGCTTCAGACGAGAGAACGCAGTACTTTGTTTCTCTTTGCTTCTCAACCTTTCTGTCTATTATTGTCTGTCTGAATCATTCTCTATTGTCTCTGTCTCTCTCTCTTTCTCTCTGTGTAGGAGAACCTCTATTTCAGGGAACTGGAAGGCTAACACAGGCTCTGCTATGCTGGAGCAGATTGCTATGACAGACAGGTGAGTCTGAGAATGTGAAGAATAAATGATAAATCATTATGTTTATCTCATCATAATGTGGAAAGAATCTGCATATAACATAAACAGGCATGCGTTTTAATAAACACTGCCTGTCAAAAGTGGACACCTAGCTTTTAACTGTCCGTGATGAATGAACATAAAACGTTAGATAAAGAGAATACAGTTTAGCCATTTTTCCGTATAGAAACTACAAAGCTTAAGGAACAACTGACAAAACTACTACCTGGGGCATAATATCACACACTGAATTCACAATGTATCCCTTACAGAAAAGTCACATGAATTTCACATATGAATGAATTCCTGTTTTTTGCACACTTCACACGTCAAAAATGTTATCCAAGGTGAAAAAACGTGATTTCTTGTAAACACGTGTGGTGCAGCCTTCACATGTCAAATATATGTGACTTTCCTGTGAGAGATATTGTTTTAGTTTATCAGTGTTTTCTCACTACAATACCCAGCATGCATTACACAAATTCTCCACTGGGTTATATTGATCCTAACTACTAGCTCAAGAACTGATCTAAAGGCTAATAAATACTAGCATTACTTCTGTCGTTGAACAAAAAATTGGTGAAGAAAACAGCAATTCTGTCCTTATTCAGCATAAAACAAACATAGCCAGAGAAAAGGAGCCAAACTGTCATTAAGTACTCAGAAAACTTGAAAAAAACAGTAAAAAACGTAACAGTGGAACGAGGAGTTCTGTAATAGTTACAGAGTTTAAATACAAGCTTGTATTTTCAAATTCCCAGAAAACATTAGGCCTTCTCCGAAAGTCTCTAAGGCCCTGAGGGTTCCCCTCCGACAAAATCAGATATTCTTCAGAAGCTTTCAAAAGAAGGCGAGGTGTTCTTTGACACTGCGGATGGGCATTATCAGTAAGCAAATAAATGAATGGTGATCGAAGGTAGATTGGCAGGTCAGAGGTGTTGGTAATGAGCTCTGTTCTTTAGGTATCGTCTGTGGGTGGACTCGTGTGCTGAGATGTTTGGAGGTTTGGATATCTGCGCTGTGAAGGCCGTACACGGTAAAGATGGCAAGGATTACATTATAGAGGTATGTTCGCCATCGCCACTGCTTATTCCATACAAAAAACACAAAAAGACGCTGCCCAGGATGGTCCAAGGTCAGCAAAAACCCTGCAGCATGTTCCAGTGTGCGGTTCACAGCTGTTTTTCTGTAGAGCTTTATAATTGTTTTGTCTGTACATAAGCACTTTGACATTCATCCCCTCAGTTAAGCCAAAACAAACTAGCAAAGTGGCACTGAGTCCGTGAGTTTAAAGTGTGCTTGTGACTGAAACTAGACTTCCTGATGTGCTATTAGTTGGGTGGATCGTGTCCGTTCCAAACACAGAATTAGAGTTCAAAGCAACTCGGCAAACAAAAGCAGTACAGTGGAAATCCATCCCCATCTCCAGCAGCATAGATGTTTTCAGATAGAAATGGGAGCTGGAGCTGCTGATGACGTGATGTTTTGTTGATGCCGTGATCCAATAGTTTACATCACAAGACAGACTCTGGCAAATAACTAGAAAAGAAAAATACTAATGCCAGTATTTTTAATGGATAAAGGCAGCCTTCTCAAATGTTAAGTTGTTTTCAAGAATTCATTTTTTCCATTTATTCCATTATTAAGAGTAACATATTATTTAGTGGCCATGTGTGGCTAGGACACCAAGTCTTTGCTTAAGCTCAGACCCAGCTGGCTGCTTTTAAAACCACCTCATACTTCACTCCAAAAAGAGCTGATTACACTGGAGAGATGTGAGAAGAAAGTCAAGTACTTAAAAATAACTGAAAGGTTGGTCAATATACATCAGATCCAGATTACCTGTTAGATGTACAGTGAAGCCACAAAGCAGAAATCAGCTAATGGTACTACAGTAGTGAAGATAGTGATAAATGTTTGGGGTTTTGGGGAAATGATTTTTCACCTTTGGAAAAGCATGGATTTGTCAGAATTTCATATTTAAAGTTTTATATTTAATCAGTCTGATTTAACCAACTCAAGAGAAGGCCCATACTCAACATTTGTCTTGTGTTTTATTTACCACAAACAGTGGTCATTCAGCTGTAATGACTACTTTCTAACCTCTGTTTATCCCTTACTCATTTAAGCTGACGTCAGAGATTTAGGCAAAAGAAATGTTTAACCTGTTTAAATGGGACAGTGTGCTTACAGGCACGGAGAAGCATTTGATAGAAGCTGTAGATGGAACAGACAGTCATTTATAAATATGCTCATTGGTGGGGATGTGCATGGTCACTCTAATACTCAGTCAACCATTTGAAGTTCCACTTTTCGAATACGGAAAACACTATTTGAGTATTTGTCATGTTGCATAACAGGACGACAGAGAAAATGTACAGGCTAACAAAACAATGAAATGCTGATTTTATGTTTTAATGTTTTAACAGGACTGTAAAATGTGACAGTTTTGCTCATATTTGCAAACTAACTGGTGTGTTATACCATGAAATTAGTTTTTTAACATGATAATGTTGAATAGCTAAAGGCGTGACTGAGAAGTCAGAGATAGCACGAATGGCTCTGGAGTGACTTTTTCTAGCTAGGCTAACTGCTGTAGCTGGTGTTATCTAGGAACAGTGGAAGTATATTTCTCTGACAAACTAACATGTTCACATCGTCCACTGAGGAGAAAATACCTCATATAGACGATGAGTCCACATCAGTGGCCAACGTTGTACTGGTTGGCTGTAGTGTTACCACTTACGTCTTAGAGGCAGCCTCTGTTACTCATCTGACATGAAAACCTACCCGTTTCCTGGGGCAGTTGTCTTATACTAAAACATTTTTGCACAAATATTCCTCTGTGTACTGAAATTTTTAGCCTCCTAACGCTGGTGTTATCTCATAAAAATAAGCAAACAGCCCTGCATTGGTTTTTTCTTGTATGTTTGTTTGTTTTATTTTCGGCCTTCCTGTAAATAGCCAACATCAAAATTAGTCAGAATGCGTATCCCTAGTCAGTGATTGTGATATCACAACTATGATGAATTCAACATGAGCTGTTCCTGTAACTTAGTTTCCATATATGGACTGTATGGAGGGAGGAGTGAATGGTGCTTTTTGAAACTTCAATAATGTTTACATACTACATCAACCTTTTTTCATACATCATACATCTTTTTTTTTCTTAATCTGAGCCTTTTAAAAGAGAATTTCACCGATTTTTCAACATTTTTGTGTTAAACTTAATACGTCCGAATAGTTCACAGTGGTGGTAATAGGAACCAGACATCTGAACAGTTTCATTCTGCTAAAAGCAACCTCATTAAAAGTTATTACACAAAATGGTTGTAAATACTAATGCCTGAAACATTGTTTTATGATGGGTTTTACAGAGGGATTTTAGTCTAACATGTATTTCTTAAAATCCTGAAGTTAAAAAATATAAATGTTATTTTTTAATACATTGCAAATTATCACTATTTAACCAATATCTACATTACATATAAAAACTCAGACACGTGTAGGTTCACTGGTTGTGTTGGATAGTATATCAAATGGCTGCGTTTGTGCTGCAAACATTGTGAACCCTTGTTCCTCTCATCACCACTGTAGACTTACGGTAAGTTTCTCCATAATCAGCCGTTTCACATCAAACCACTCTAAATGCTTTTGTTGGCATCTCGACTACTGAACTATGCAGAACATCTTCATTTTCGTTCCTAGAGATGACAGTGTCTATGACCATTAAAATGCCTTTTGAGAGTCAGGTGAGTCTGCAAGTCTGATTAATAAAGACTTTTTGGGTAAACTTAGTTCAGAGAAATGTGTTGGAAGCCTAACAGGAGTGCAAGGTGGACAGTGGTAATGACTGACCAATGTACATTCCACTCTCAAACCAGTTGAAAGTACAGGTAGACACAGACAGTGCTGCAATAACAGCAGCAGTGGCAGCAGTTGTTCCAGAAGAGTTTACAAATGTAAGTATGAAGGACAGAGAAAACACAGCTGGTACAGTTTTGAAAGAGCTGAGATATAAAGAAACGAAGCTTTTTAGAGAAGACTTGGTCAGATGTAGTCTGTCCTTAAGCCGTTCTTCTTAATAGCAGTGGGGGATAATGGAGCAGATGGGCTGTTCATGGTGTGCTTACTTCGAAAATTTGATGCCTGGCCAACAAATAGTATTCAAATTAGTTATGCTGAAGTCATAACATGACTTTCCAATTGCCATTTCAAATGAGTATTTACTTAGTCATTAAAACAAAATGCTAAAGAACTGTTGACTTCATTTTGGATAACTTTTGCTTATCGCAGTGTGTTGATATTTTGATTATCACAGTGTGTCTGTTCTAGTAGGAACAGTAGAGTCCAGAAGTTTGGTGGAGCTGTTGAGATCACTCTCAGAGTTTAATCCTTCTCCAAACACTCTTGAATGGAATGCTGAAACGCAGGGCATTCTGAGGTGAGCACTGAAATAGTCGCATTAATGATGGCGTATTTTTGTGACCTTGTGGGCAGTGTGTGCGTGCCAGGAAGAAAAATGGCCGCACGCTGTGTATATAAGCACAGTGTTGAGAGCACCGTTACTCTGCCTTCTTTCCTTTCTCCATCCACCCTGCAGATGTTCAGCTACAAGATGTTCATGTAATTTAGATTACCTAATGCAAGTACCATGTTGGCAGCCATTCTACCATTGAAGTCCTGCTGTGCTCTTAAAGATGCCGAAAGCAAAGAGCAAAGAGCATTAGAGCTAGGCCAACAGTTCTGGCCATACATGTCTAAACTCTGCCCATAAAACAGGAAAAAAACACCTCTACAATGATACAACTTGGAAAAAAATGGAAAAATAAACCAAATCTATAATAATGCAACATGCCAGAAAACCTCTGCAATAATGTTATATATCAAAAAAAGAGAAAAAAACACTTACACAATAATACTAATTTCCACCTCTATGGGGTTTCTAGTAGTATGTTAGTGCTAAACTAACAGTGGTGCACTTGAACATTTTGACTGTAAATAAAACACAACATTTGAGGCTTGTGAAAATATTCTATATGTTTTATTTGAATCCTGAAGCAGACAGTAATATATCATTGCTGTCCAAAAAATCTTTATTTATTTATTTATTTATTTATCATTAGAGCACAGCAACTGTCATTGTGTTGAATGAACCAAAAGAAATGTTCCAAATTTGTATTGAATAAAATCTCTTCACATTAACTTACATTAAAAGTAAAGAAAGCTTTTGCCTTTTCTTGTATAGTTGTCATTTTGGAGAGCAGTCAGTGATGTACAAAGGACTTCCAGAAGGCCACCCACTGGAGATCAGAACATGATTGACTGATCCCTCGGTCAGTTCCCTAATGATATTGGTAGTTATCTGAGATGTGAAGGCTTCAGTTCAGCTCCTGAAGTCCTGATCAGTGGCAGAGCCTGCTTGGCTATAACTACCTAGATGCTATGGGAAATTAAAATGGCTGAACAAATCTTGGGCGTTTCATGAATTTAACTTTTTTTATTTCCCACCAAAACTTAACAATGCATCAAGGGCATTACTCTAATACTAGCAGAATTCAAATACAAGAATTGTGAAGATTCTATCCATGAGCCAAAAATTATGTTGTCAGAAATCATTAAGCCTCTGGTTAGGTGAATAGTTTTGTTTCGCCTCACCTTTATCACGTCCTCGACATTGAGGAATTGTTTGCCATTGCACATTTTAAAGTTGTTAAGAGACAAGGTCTACGGAAGGAAGCCAGGCACAATATAAGCTATAAACCATCTCTGGTCCACAGATAATCTGAAGGGCAGACGACTGAAGTCATTCAGGTGCTGTGTGTAAGGAAAACACTCCCCCACTACTACTGAGAGTGTGCTATCTTGTCCTGCTGCACTGGAACCTCTCATCAAGGTTATTTATAGCTGAACAGTAATGCCCGCATCGTGGGACACATCTGTTTAGACAGGCAGATAATTGTCCATTTACTGTTGTTGTAGTGATCTCATGAAGACCAGATCAGACCCTTGGACTCTCCTACTAATACACACTCACACATATACACGTTCCCTTTGCAGGCGGTCCAGCGGGGATAAGGACCTTTATGCTGAAATGACGTAATGGCTTTAGACGCCTCACTATGGTCGGTTCTAGCTCTCTCTTTTTTATAACGGTCAAGACTCATGTTTCCTGCAGACCACTCCAGCTTTTCTTCTCTCAGGAGGTCAGACACATTTCAACTACGTCAGAGTCTGTGGGCAGCTCCACTAATTAATGTGGCTTCTTGAATTTATTGGTAGAATAAGTGATCATAGATATTTATAAATATATACATCACTTCTTTGTCTTTAACATTTAACACCTCATACATGACGGTTTCACTCTTGTGTAAGATTTGCTAATGTGTGGTTTCTTTTCATCTGAATCTCCCACTTTCTCATGGTTCTCTGTGTATTATGAGCTCACGACATGCTCTGTCCTACATTCCATTCGAGTGAAGTCCTGTCTGCTGTGACGTGCAGGTTATGTATTAAATCAGCTGTGGAGCTACACCTAATGTGAGACTGATCATTATCTAGGCTTGACACGAGCGTTTTGATGTGAACACATTTTTTTTTTACACATGCACTGTACACTATGGCTAAATGATTTAGGGAAAATATCTAATTGTGCCAATATCTAATTTTCTAATATCTCATTTTCTGACCAATATTGCCATTTAAATGCCATTATTTTCTATAATTCAAGCTCCAGGCCTTTTTTTGTCATGAAGACTAGTGCATCCATTTTCTGAATGCTGAATGTAGAGTGCCAGACTGCCACCTGTTCCTATTGATTAAATATGATGTAAAGAGTTCTGAAAATCTGAATTTATAATATACTGTGTTAGTGTGGAGAGAACACTAAACTGTGCAGAACTCTACTCCTGCTCAGTGATAATATACTGACCTTTTAAACTCAGTTAATATTACAGTTGTTGCATCACTGTGGAGAGAATACTGCCTAGAAATGTCCTTATTTAGGCGTTAAGAGTCTCAGCAGCAATTTGCACCCAGCTAACCCAGAACCCCCTCAGAGCTTCACTTTCATTCTGGAACTCCGGACATGACAGGAAGCCTCTTTCTCCGGGGAGTGTGTGACACAGCACATTCCATGTCTGAACTATTCCTCAACAGGAGGCAATTACCTAGATGAGGCCATAACACAGGAATGCTTCCACGAGCATTACATACACACACACACGCATCTACACAATCTCACATACACACCATTACTGCGTGAAACGTCCGAGAGAACTCTTCCATTCTGTCATTGATATCATGTCAATGAAAATAAAACTCAGTGACGCCTCCAAAAACAAGACTTTCATGTGAAATGAACATGTATGTTTTGTATTTTAGGGATGTGTTTTTTCAGTTTAAGCCTTTTAAATCTTACTTACACACTTTCCTCCTTGTATTGTTTTTAGCTGCAAATGTAGTCGGTCAGCCAAGACTTGTTCATAGTCTGATGCTACAAGGTTAAAGCAGCTAAAAAGAAAGAAGTTATATTTTATTTATTTTATTTAGACATATTAACCTGTATCCGGTTAATAAATAATTGATGGGGGAGAGGAAGGGCCGTCCTAGCCATCCAGAGCATGAGAGGCTAATTATGTTGTCTCATACTCTCGGCCACGGATGGCTGTGGCAACACTGGAGATTTAGGTATGCAGTTTATATGATGATAAAGCTTCCATTACTTGTTAATTACATTAGCCTCATAGCTCTAACATGGTTATATGCTTACATTTCTTATTTGGCTACATTACCCTCCCTGCTGAAAAAACAGCTTAGACCAGGACGAATCCCATGCTGGTCTAAGCTGGTTTATGCTGGTCTAGTGCAGGTCTGGTGCTGGTTTAGCTAGTCACCCAGCATGGTCATGATGGTTGACCAGCATAGCAGCATTAACAAAGAAAAACAACATATACTTATTTAGCTGGTTACCAGCTGTGCTGGTCTGTGCTGTTTTTTGTAGCAGGGCTCAAAGCTCTAACATGGTTGTATGTGTCTATATGTGTCTGACTTGTTAGGTACATTAGCCTCATAACTCTATTGTGGTTGTGCACTTGTGCGCAGTATATTAGCCACATAGTTTTAGAGCAAATCTGATCGGCTACATTTGGGGTAAGAGGACCACACTAAAGACAAGGAAAGAAAACAAACCATAGACAGAGTAGGCGTGTTGACAAGGCACAAAGGCTAGTGAATGTATGGTTTTGCTTTTTGTCTTTTTTCTGTCCCGATTTTAGATTTAGTGGGAACTAAACAATAACAATCTCCTGGTTGTCTTATTCGCTACCTTACTGCCTCATTGTCCTCCTGTATGAAGTCATAGAAACCATCTGGCCTCCTCAGCCTGACTTAGCTGTGTTGCGCATGTCTCCATTTAAATGTCAGCGGAACGGCAAAAAGAACATTGCGCTCAGCGGTCTAAAAGAAAACAGCCCTGACCACCTCGCGTCCACCATCCAACTGAATGATCTAACGTTGTCATCTGCTGAATCACTCCGAGGCGGTAAATTACATGCAGGGGGTGTGCCCAGGCACCAGGCTTGGAAACCGCTGGTGTTTGAAGTGAGGGGCGTGGGCCGTGGCTTCCAGGCCTCAGGGGCTGCTGGGTAACTGTGGTTGTTATGAGTAACAAGCTGCAACTCCCTCCTGGAAGGCCAGTCAGGACAGCCTCTGTGTTGCTGCCTCTTCTCCTCCCCTCTCTCCCTCCCTTCTGTCCCCCTCGTGCTCTCGGCTCCTCCTGGCTCTTTTCCCGTCCCTGAGCCGTGTTTACGCCGCAGAACCGCACGCATGTGAGTGGCTGGCCTAGGCACATGAGCTTTCCACTGCACATGCACAGTGATGGAACAGGGCCTAATATACCCAGTTCAACACAACTCAAAGAGGCTTTACTGGCATGACTATAGTAACGACATCAGTGAGAATAGAGAGACGTTTCACCACAGTACAGTCTTTTTCACTGCCTGTGAGCGTAGAAAAGACTCACAAGCCTCTTCTCACAGGCTTATCTCTGAAAAAGGTTTTGAGGTAGTGTTGAAACTACAGGCACAGCTACCACATTTTCATTAGGTAATGTTAGATAACTTGCAAAGGAGAGTTTGTTCTTCCAGCTAAGCTAGCTACTTTGTACTATATTATTGGAGACTTGTGTTAGCTAGGGATGTGCATGTCCACTAATTTTGATATGCAAGTATTCATGAAGGTTTCAGGCACAAACCGAGCACGTTTTGCCCATGTGCGATTGAGCCTGACCTCATTTAAAGTGCCATCTATAGGGAGATGTCCACATTTCTGCTCTGTACCTCTGTGTTGCGAGTTAGGTTGGAGCAAAAATCTCGATTGGCGTCCCTGAGGACTGGTTTATAAACAACTGCTCTACATAAATATACGTTTAAGGGAGGATCACGCAAAACATGGATGCAGATATTGGAAGTGTGGCTGATGACGTCGCTTATATCCATTCAGTTTCCATTCATGTTTTGGCAACTTGTTTTGCATTAAATTTCTTCTTTCACCCTCTAAAATTGTCTCAGGACCTTGTTGCTAGGAGATGTCTTTTTAACAATGGCAGCATCTAGATAAGGGCACTCTTTCAACAGAATAAAAATATTTGCACTGTCACAGATGACGTACAGTCCCATGTGCGGTTTGTGTGATTAGCTAGAAAAGGCACGATGCAAGCATATTTTGTGGCTTCCTCAAGTCACGTATTGTGGTGAGTCTTCTTACGTACGTACATCTGGGCCTTTATCTTTCCACCGTTGACCTGCCCCTGATTATGTCATGGCTAATAAAGCAGAACCCTGTAGGAGAGCAGAGAAGGAAGGGGTCAAAAGGTCATTTGTATCACCCTTCAAATTACGACATTGCAAAGATGTCAGTATACAGACATAGGTATCCACGCACATGCACTCTTACCATACAAACAGTATTATTCTGACTATGTATTTAACTATGTATGTAACTGCATATATTTAAAACTAGGACTATTACTGTGTGCAATGTTTACAATGTCCCGACCCACTTTCCCTTGTAAACAGTTTCTCTGTTTCACAGGGTTCATCAAATGTAGAGATGTCTTCTTTGAATGCATTGAAGTACACGTCTTGGATATGCTTGAACCTTTGACAGTAAAGCAGAAAATGCATCTTTCTCGTCTCACAGTGACCACGTGACCTTTCTTGGCTGGGCAGCCAGGTTTTTCTCTGTCAGCTCCTCTCTATGGCTAGGTTGTGGTCACTCTCTCTTCTCTCGCTCTCATTCTTTCCACCCGTGTCTCCCTCCCCGCCCCTTCTCTCTCTCTCTTCATTTGTTTTGGTGCCCATGTCAAGTGGCGCAGCTTTTTCCCAGTTTGAACACGTCTCTAGTGGCCCAATGCAGCGCCTCCAAACCTCAGCCCCAGACACGCGCATGACTCATACCGTTGTGGCACACACTTTACAGCCAGCCGCTTGTTGACGAGCCCTTCTGATTTAAGACTTTCCAACCGTAACGTTCAGCGTTGCCGCGTCCTCGTCATGCCGTTCCCTCAAAACACCCAAGCGACTCCAAGGTTCTCTCCCCTGGTTTTCTTTTATAAGCCAATGAAGAGCAGGAGGCAGGCTAGTTAAAGTCATCAACATTAGTGTCAGTTCTCTAATATGGCCTTGAGGGTTTTACAGCAAGAGTTTCTCAAGGTTTGTTTGTCACGTTAATGTTATGAATGGTGTTACAGAGTCGCCTCAACACTTCGGGCGCATTATGTTCATCCAGTGTGGATGAAACACAGCGAGAAGCACAAATAACATGCACAACACTGTCACTGAGTGGACACCTACGTGTACTGCAGTCTCTGGTCCCTCTTGAAGCCATGGTTCAATCAAAAATTACCCCAAATGTAGCCACTCAGGCAAAACATGTTTGGTGTCTGAGGTTTGCCTCTTTAGTTTCCCACTAGAGATTTGAGGCTAATGTAGCTGACAAGTAATGGAAGCTTGGACTTCCATGATTACATTACATTGACATAATCATCCCATAAACGTGTCACAGAAGAAAGCATGTGCTGTGATGACAGATCTTGTTCAATCATGTTACCATTACCAGTAATTATCTTGATGATTGCCATAATGTTTGATATCATGACAGCTTGTCACATGCTAATTTTTCCTTTGTGTATTCTAATTAACCATCATGACATCAAACATTATAGCACCTGTCACAACAATTGCCAGAATAAAACTGAACAAAGTCTGTCATGACAGCATCGAAATGTTTAAGGCATGGTTATGGCAGTGTGGCCTTTGCCAGTAATAGAGTTGTCTTATTTGGTAACCGTGTGGAAAATAACCAGCTACCAAAACTGCAAAAGCTCTTCAAAAATGCACACAACAAAGCTGGAGTCGGCTTCTTATTCGGTGCAGCAGTTTCATTCAGGCACCTTATATGTACAAGGAATTTGGAAAAAGAAACTGGTGAACATCATGTCACAGAATAATTTGTGGATATCCAGTTGACTACAATCAGGAAATACCTTCAACATTTGCTTGGAAATGTTTAATGAGCAGCTAACCAGCTGCACTGCAAATCTTAAATCAACCACTTGAGCTGGTAGCTTGTTGAAGACATCTCGCTCGGTCATCTAACACTGCGTCCCGAACTACACACTTCTGTAGCTTACCTACTCCACTAATGTTTTTTTTCCACTCTTTTTTACATACTGTTTAGTGTGGTAGGGTGGAGTTTGAGAAGAAGATGTAAGCTTTCATTTGTTATCACTACAGCAACAAATCAAATAAAATCAAGGCCGTACACTCAAATATACTTACTTAATATGCTTTAAAAATGTCTTTTACTGCCTTTGCTGGACTGGTTGTGTCTTTGTAGTTTCATAAAAAATTAAACTGAGCTCAAGAATGAAGTTGAAGTTGCTTGCCAAAATGGAGGCAGCTTGATTTTTTGACTTTATCGAAACACGATGAATACTGCTTGCCTGCTATGGTTTGCATGAAATAAATGAATACATAAGCACTTTTTTACCTGGTGGTAAATGAGTTTTACCTTCATTGGAAGCTGTTACTGCAGTAACTTGATTAACCATTATAAGCTTATGTGGTTTCTGATACTGTATGACTGTGTCAATCTGTTAACCATTAAAACATTACATGTGTTTCGTCTCTTCAGCATCTACTCACATCGGTCAGTTGTTTTTATGGAAAAGGAACAGAGGACTGATTCATACCTTTCCAGATCCTGGGTCATTTTATCCAGTAACTACAGTATTTATGTAGATAAAATCTTTCCTTAATGATTAAACCACTTATTTGCTTTTTGTGCTAACTCTGAAAAGACTACAGCCATTCATCTCCTGTCCCAGCATGCCAAAGTTTTGGGCAAGTCATTCTGAAACAGGAGCCGGTTTAGCCGGTGAATAAAACACTACGTATTGCAACCTTGTTCGTAGTGGTAGTGTATACTATTGTCTTGGCTTAGTATAGCATTGAGTGAGTGCGGAACCTT
>JAILXH010245706.1:9782-21447 GCA_023558415.1 Piaractus mesopotamicus
GTGTACAAATAAAGAAGGTAGCTAGGTTTCAGCTAGTTAAAAAAAAAAAAACACAACTGTTTTTAAACCTGCATTTTATAACATTACACTCTAGGTAAGTTTCCCCATACAGGGATTGAGCCTGTCCTGGATAAAACAGCATTCTGAATGGAGATTCCCCAGTCAAAGGGAAACATATCCCTAGTACTAAGCTTAATGCCTATCCAGGAAATTGACCCCATATTTTGTTACTAAATACTTTACAGTACAGATTTATGAGGAGAAGAATGTGAAAAGCTGTATAGTATAAATATAGATGCTAATTACACATTGGGGTGGACAATGCCACAGTTTGCCCTCCCAATATTAACCCATGTTGGCACCCAGGAGTACAAGTTTTTTAGTAAGTGAGCGAAGGGGTAGGCTTATGGTAACTTTCTGGTGGGCCAAATCTAAACGCGTCTCCGGCCAAATTTGGGCACTCATTTTTGGTCAACTTCTGGTTGTGCAGCAGGTATCCAGAAAATGAACTGAATCTTCCAAAACCAGTTTGACAAACTGTAAGTCTGCCATTCACAAGGAAAGCTCAAAACACAATTTCACAAGTTAACATTTTTACTTCGCAGTACAGAAATCATTTGAGCCCCATTTGCTCAGCACAGTTCTTCCGTTGTTTAAAACACTGATGACATTTTGCACAGGGCCCCCGTCATGTCAATACTGCAGTAGACATTTGGTCCTTTCTAACACAGAGATATAAAGGAGAACTAGGCCACTTTTCTCATCTGCTTTTTTAAGAGCTCCTCTCTCTGCAACAAAAACAGAGAGACAGTTCCTCTAAAGCACAGTGTTCAAGCAGCTCTCGCAGACTTACACAGTTAAGTAGCTTTCTCGTGGACATGTGATGACCTCTGACCATTGGCCTGGGAATCACATACTGCCCCTCGCAACAGAGATGTAAAGGCAATAGCTGGAAAAGCCCCAAGCGTCCCGTCCTACCAATTTACAGCCGCACAATTTACAGCCAATAGGTCAGTTGTGTCAAATTAATGCAGTTTCCTTATTTATATTTAGCAAAAATGTGTATATAATCTGAGGCTGGATGAGTAGTACTTGAGGGAAAAGAAGATTATATACATTTTGTGTGCTTGATACTTCCCTTACATTTGCAAAGCAAGGCTTGGACATACAATGTTAGCTACAGTCCAGTAACTAGTTGAAGCACCAATCTGTAGGAAAATACAACGCATTGACTCTTTTCATCAAAGTTGGTAACTGCGGCTTAATTTTAAGGATTTCTTTTGCAAACCTTGTCCGCTCAGTTTCGCGCTCTTAGACACTTCTGCTTGAGAGGCCATCTTTATTTGAGTTTTTGCACATAATTATAAAAAAATACTTCTGCTTCTTTGTAAAGTACTGTCTGTTACCTGTGCCTTTATATCAATTGCAAAAATCTGATCATTTGGCATCTTTGGACTGAACGTCCTTCCTGTCTGAGCAGGGTGACAACATGATGACACGATGGCAACCGGATACAGGACGTCGACCAACAATCAGTGCAATGTCTCATAACCTGATTATACAAAGCAGACCGCCAGACCCTTCTCCCCCCTTTAAATGCTAAATTTGTAACTGTATACATGAAATTCCTTTATGGGCATAAACATATACTTGAAATCATCAGCTAGCCCATTTTGGTTACCTTTTTTTCTTCTTTTTTCATATTTTCTTTTTTTTTCTTTAAGATTACCATCTTCTGAATATCGGATATTCAACAGTGCCTTGAGCTAAGTTACTGATCGGCCCCGTCGCCGAAGATGTCGTTCTTCTTGCGCTCCATCTCGGCAAAGTCAAAGTCTGTGCCCGTCATGCGCTTGTAGATGTCTTTGATGTCATCACAGGTTGTCTCGAAGTGGGTTGTGGCATCGTAGGAGCGGGAGATGAAGACCTGAACCCAAAAACAAAAAGGGAAGTTCACATTTACTGCATTCACTCTTGAAGCTAGCTTGTTCAAGGTTATCATTCAAGTGAAAGAGGCAGCATATTGCTTTTGGAAACTATAATATACCAATAATTGCACAGTAATGTAACATGGGATCCAGGTAACTGTGTGGCCAGAATGCTAGCTATCAAGCTGATAAAAAAAAACGAGTGTGCGCAAAATTTAGACAATACCTCTGAACTATTTTCTATGCTGCAATTTTGGTAGCCAAACCCAGATGCAGTTCTATGCTCAGTAAAAGCATGCGGAATGTAATTTTTGCTGCGTCTTACTTTACAAGCATGCATAAGCCTCTGTTACGAACTAACCTGGCTTTCAGCTCCTAGGTCAGTTGGAGCATACAGATCACTGATGCTCACAAACCTGTGAAAGATCAAAGATATAACAGATATCAACAGGGAGCACCATGTTATAAAGATTTTTCTGAATACAGTAATCACGTTCTGACACAAGACCATGCACACATATGCAGAACACATACTTCTGCTCAATGGGCTCCAGCAGATCCAAAGCTGGTTTAATCTCTTTCTCAGGGTCATTAGTTTCCACAGTGGTGCTGACGATGGCAATGTATTTACCCTGGGCTGCCACATTGTGAGCGTATGAGATCATACACACGTAGATATCTACAACAAAACGTGATCAAAAGATATTAATCAAAACCATCATTATTTGTTTTGTGCTGTCCGCACAGTGGAACATGGGGAGCTCCACAAATAATGCAGAATGTGAATCTAAATAACGATGTCTTGCACAGTAATGTCCCCGTGTGCCTCACCATGCTTCCTGTTGACCTGGTTCTGAGGGATGATGATCTGGCAGGAGTTGGAGTCTGAAGTGTTCTTGATAGGGTGGCTTAAAATGCAGATGACTCTGATCACCTTGCCCACGACCTTGGCACGATCCGTGACGTAGCTGGGGTCGCAAATCAGCTGCTTACAGCGAGCAATCTGAGCACAAAAAAAAAACAAAAAAACAAACCACATTGTTTTAGCAGAACAGCCACAACAACGAGATACTGCACTTCAGTAAACTCCAATTTGTTAACCATCATGTGGATAGATGTGTTGGTGCTGTTGTGCTACGATGTTATATTAGTGTATTCCTAGATGTTTGAGAACGATTTAGAGGCTATTAGCCATATCAAATGATCAAAACTGTTTTGAGAAGGGGACGAAAAACAAAAACCTCACCTCTCCCTCAGATTTCACACCCACTACTTTGCCGTTCTCAACGATGATCTCCTCAATTGGCTTGTTCAGCATGTATGTTCCTCCATAGATAGCACTTAATCTGTAAACAAAGAACACAAGTTGATGCCCTCTAGTGCTGTACAACGGTAGTACACAATGACAAAATTCAAAAGGAGTGCTTTAAAAAGATGTACAACAAAGACACTGTGTAAGAGGTAGAGAAAATTCTGACCTGGCAAAGCCCTGGGGAAGTTCTCCAAGACCATACAGGGGGTAAAGATAGGGGCTCTTCCCATATCTTGCCAAGGACTCACTGTACAACTTAATCCTGTTTATTGTCGCTATGCAGGGCTGATCCAGATAACTAGAGTAGGGGTGGGGTGGAAAGAGAGGGGAAGCAAGAGAGAGTGAAAATGCAGCACACACACAATTTAACATCAGTGGAGAACATCTAACATCTGTGTTTACTAGCCTCCATGCTGAGAAAGTACTAAGGAAACTCACTCATCTGTGCGGTAGAGGGCAATGGCGTGGCCTGTGAAGTCAATAACATCTTGGCCCAAGTCAAACTTCTTGTAAACCTCACGCATGGTGGTCTTATTGGGGTCTACACCTTCCATAGTTTTGGGGTCATTCTCATCAAAGTTGGCAACGAAAACCAGAAACTTCCGGAACCGTCTCTTCTCAAACAGCCCCATCAGGCCTGGAGGAGCAAGAAAAACCTTCAGACTGAAACACACGACTCATGCTGTGCCTGTGTCAGTAAAGCCCTTTGTGAAACTGTATGTCACATCAGAGCTCAACACCTTTAAGGAACTTTCTCTCTGCTTGGGAGAGGAACTACAGTACACTTTCCAGCTGAAACAATAATCTGATTATAACCACACTACCATGTGCCGTATATAAAAAAGGGAAGTAATACCAAAAACAAACCCAGCAGAAATCCGACCGGCCTAGTGACAACATCTTTTTGAATGTGGCGAAATCAGAAGGCCCACTATTATTTTTCGGTCTTGCTCGCTGACCCAAACCATATCAAATCCCTAATCATCTGAGAGCAGATGGTCTGCCAGGTATTTTTACCATTGTGACAGAAGCTGCTGGTAATATACAATGACAGGCAGGAGGGGGTTCAGGACTGACTTGCCACCAATTTCAAACTTCAAAACCCACTTACTGGAAGCCAGAGCCTCAGTCTCAGTGGAAGGCACTTTGTAGATGCCTCCCTTTTTGTAGACAAAGCTGCCCTCAATCACTTTGAAGTCCAGATAACGTGTCACCTGTGTGATCAGCAGCATACGCACCAGCTGACCTAAACACACAAACAGACAGACGTAAGAGAAACATTTCCATTGCATTCTACATACAGAAAAGAACACAATTATTTACAACACAGTCCATTTTACATCAAGACTTGTGACCTTCTTTTCAAGGCATGAATGACTAGCTGTCAGAAGTGTTATATCATAATTGATTGCTAGGCAACAGAATGAGTTGAGCTGTGGAATCTGGCAGCATTTGGCTCTGAGTTTTCCAGAATGTGATTTTCTTCCCCTGCTGACTGCTAACTGTTGGAGATGTACATCAAGAAGTGGTCAGTTCTCACCGTTGGCCATAAGGAATTTGGGGATGAGGTCCACATTCCAGTCACGGCCCTTCCCCATCGACTCAGGAGGGCTGCCAGGCAGGCTAAAACGCTTGTAAAGCTGAGGGAGGAAAGAGGGCATTTCATATGCAACAAGATTACAAACTCAGATCTGACATTCAAATCAATATACAATGAATGAAACAGTCAGATTATCATACTGAAATTTATGTGACCATTTATTTGTAGCCAGTAGTAGTTAGTATTTTTGACTACACTATACTTTCAGTTGTTTGGAAATGGTTAAAAGGCCTTACATCCTCCAGAGGTGTGATGGAGGCACTCTCTCCTCCATAGTAGGAGTTCCTGTCCATATGCAGGACCTTCTTCCCCTTTACAGACATGATCCCGGACAGGATGCATTCCTGTAGGAAACAAACAGAAAGCAGAGCATGCTCACTTAGACATCCTCTCACACATATACTGCAGGATGCTTCTGTGAAAGCACTTATTCCGTAGGGTTACAAATGAAAAATGTGAGCTTGCTGTGTGAAAAATCAATGTATACGAGCTTCACAAGTCTATGTGATCTCAAATGAAATAAAGAAACCATCATGGCAACTCCTTGAACTCCCTTCATTCTGCTGCATATGCACACACCAGTCTCCTTGATTTAAAGAGTCCACATGCACTGTAGGAAGTATATACAAATACATCTCAGATAGTCTTAACCTTCAAGACAAAATAGAGCACAGCTAGTGATACTTCTGCTTCCTCCCCCATTTATGGCATACAGTTGATAGTCCCCTAATTTCTACAGTCCCTGGTTAATGTCTTAGAACTATGTGAAAAGTACATATCTACATTTACATCACTACTCGAACAAAACCTTGTTTCTCCAAAATGGTAACTTTACAGGAGATGAAAAAACTTTAACCTGTAAAAGAATGTAGCAAGACTTTTACCAAGTAATTTCTGACCTCATCTGTTAGTCTGTTGTAATGAAATTTTAACACAATGCACAGGATAACTGGAGTAAGTTATGCAAAAAGGGAAACTGACAATACCAGATACAAGTTTTTTGAGCAACAGCAACAATAACAAAGAGACAAACAAGAATATCCGTTTCCCCAAAATAAAAGGTTTAATTGACTGAATTCATTTTGGCTGGTTAAAACAGTTTCTAACTTTCAGTCTCCTTTAGAAACACCAGAATGACTCCTGCTAACAGTATGAGGTGAGTTAGATTAACCAACAGAGGGACGTCCCATCTGGCTTACATTACCAAGTCACTATGAAGAAGACGAAAACACTGCTTAACACTGTGTGATTCAAATACTTCTTTTCCAAGGAAAGAGAGAGCTGGCCTTACTGTAAGAGCGACCACATTGCATGTAATTAAGCAACAGTCGTAAGGTTATAACAGAGGGAAAAGACAAGAAAAATGAGCAAAAAAGAGACTAAGAAAAGGATAGCATGTGTAGGCAGGCGGAGGGCAATGACTCCAAAGCATCAACTTCATATCATGCTCCATTTCAGGGCTGGAATTTGTATGGGCTGCAATGCTACACGAATACTGCTCTTTTAAAATATGCCTTTTCTAGTAAACAATGCATAAGAGGTACTGTCAGAAGAATGAGGCCATTTTTCAAAAGCACAGGAAATAACAAATAAGCACATGTGAGCCAACACTAAAAGTTTCCCTGCTTTCTCAGAGAAAGTAATGCGATTAGCTAGTTGTAGATGCGGCAAACCACAGGGCCATGTGATGGAATGGACTTTACACAGAGCATGCAGCACGCCCCATCCACAACAACACAGGCATACTAATTTGCGTCACATAGCTGCTCATTAGACTCAGATAACATTGCTTTATGCATTACGGCAGCCAAAATCAAATCGCTCTGGAGGATCACCGCAGGCATGCATACAACAGCAAAAGGATTCTTTAAAAAAAAGGAACTGATGTTGGAACAAAACAAAAAACCAGTGGGGCTAAATGAAGCCCAGCTGTATCTCAGCAGGACCGACAATGCCAAAGCTCTGCTAGGGTTGGAAACACTGCTTCATTTGTAATGTGTTAAATCCAATCTTTTATAGACACTGTGATCCAGGCCACCGTTGCTGTACATCAAAGGACAGTAGATTGCTCTCTATTGTGGCACAGGAACTGAAGATCACGTGTGTTTTTGTTCTCATTCATCTCTCTTCAGTTCGTATTCAGCCTGAGTCAGGCCTGGCCAGGACATCCCATGCCCGATTGGTATCCAAACACTGACACGCCCTCAGAATCAAGGGAAAAACGAAACTGCCACCGGTGCCACAAGTCTTTAATCGCAACCTCTTGTACCTTTTCTGGCCTCTGCGGATTCTAACTGCTGTGCTACAGCTGGAAGGCTGGTCACCGTCACGGCCTTCAGGGGAAAAAAAAAGAATGAGTGTCTTGGCTTTGAGCTGAAACGCTTGTCATTTCACTTTACAGTGCAGCTGAGTCAAGCACCAGTGCAGCATCTGAGCAGTGCACTTGGCTCAGGACAAAGCACACCTGTCTGCCAACTACTGACAGTTGGGCCTAAAGACAACAGCCGGGTCTTATTTTGTGGACTACGGATTTTACATATAACTGTAATGATAATTAAAATTTAGGCTGTCATAATTACTCGATAAACGTACCATGCGCATGACAACACTGACCAATTTTAAATTTCTCACTGTAAGAAACAGAGCATGATGGACACACCCACTTAAATGCACTTCTGTATAGCGTTTCTATATTTTCATCTATTTTATAATGAAGTCTGTACAGGGGTCCTCCTTTATCTGTTTACAATAAAGTATTTCAAAATCTCTGAAAAGCTATGCATGGTTTGCTATTGTGTACTTAAGTTAATTTGTACTGTTTGGCCTGATTTCCAATGCCAATCACCCAATTAATCATCAAAATAATCAGTAGGTTACTCGATTACTAATATAACCAATCGTGACAGCCCTAATTTGTTTTTGAGCCATGAGGGGAAAACCTGAAGACTGACAGTCAAGCCTTCATTCTTAGCATTCCAAGGAACAAATCTACCACCATCACCAACCATAGTTTAAATACAGCAGGTAGACAAACGTTATGCAAGTCCAAACCTGCTTACCTTTCAAATGTGCAAACCAGCTGACCATTCCAACACAGAACAAAAGGTTTGAAGACTAATAGGTGCAATAAGAGTTAAATGTTAACAGAGCTTCAGTTAAAAGAAAGAAAGAAAGAAAGAAAAAAAAAAAAATAAATAAAAAATCAGCTGAGTGCATGAGGTCTGGGCCTCTGTTCAGTACAGACAGACTTCAGTCAATCACATGAAAGGGTGCTACTGTCTCAGGTAAACTGACATTTTAACTCCTTTTTCATGGCGCTGGCTACCTGCTGGGACCCAGAGGTTTGGCTACACCAGTCAGTCTGTCAGCCAGTTTCAAATGTCAGCCTACTATCAAGGTGTCAACATCTACCACAGCTTGCCATTCTGAAAAGTGCCACTTCCATCATTTGTCACTTTTTGTTGACACTTCTTGTCTGCCGCTCATCTCGAACTGAACACTCAGATTTGGGCTTTGCTTCTGAACGATGGTTCGCTTTATTCCACTGCCTAAATTTACAGACATCTGACATTTTGCATGGTGAAAAAGGACGGGGCTATTAGCAAAAATGACGTCTACATGTTAATTTAGCTGTCAATACAAAGAAAGGCGCCAATCACATTGTAGCTTAGATTATGTGAGACAGAGATAGACAGGGAACAATGATTAAACACTACAAATAAACGAGAGAATCAGGTTTTTAGTCTTTTAGAATGAAAGCCATAAACATAACTACATCAGCGTACAAAATCTTTCCGTGCCTAGATAAGTTTTACAAGCTTTAATCACGCTATACACTGTATAAGTGACCGCTATGAATTCCAATCCAACTAAAAGCAGGAGGAGATGTAAATCACAAACAAACAAATAATCAAAGCATGCAAATGTGACACACTGAAACTAATAAACTCTACCTTATCTGCACATCTGGTGTGGAACTGAGCAAGCAAGTGCACACTGGTGATTCAACAGTCTTGTCTAACCCTGCCCAACTTAGCAGCGCAGGTTCTCTATTTTGCAGAACTTAATAATTTCAGACTTTCATTTCCTTCGTGTTGTATGCCCATTCCTATTTGTGAGCTAGAATACAGAATGAAACTTCTACAGAAAAGGTGCTTCTCTACATTCCCTACTTCCTCTTTCCTGTTTAGATGAGCTACACTCTGCAAAGCCCGACTGGGGTCACTTTAATATTTTCTGAATGTCAGCCCATGCTTTAGTGGGTTGGCATATCCTAGTCAAAAACGGCACCATCAGAACCTGTTCTTAGCCAAGAGACAAAAAGAAAAAAAATATCACATTGGACTGGATTAGCATCCCAAGGTTTTATGTCAACAGGAAACTAGTGTGGATTAAACTTGCTGATCATAAAGTTCGTTGCAGTGGAGGAAGTGAACCTAAACTTTTGAAGAGAGGTAACTAATACATATAGAAAGACTCCTGGAACAAAGTTACTACTACAGGCTGCAAAAGGTAGAGTTGTTCAAGTACAGTAACATGACTTAAATCAAGTTACAACCTCAATGCAAAGTACAGCATGCAGACTAGCTTAATGCTCATCACGAGTTTTTTTTCTTCCTGGCATGCTTTAAGCCAGAGATCTAGGTAAGGATCCACAGCCTGTCGCTATGACTTGCATAAACAAATATCTTGTATTACACACCACGCTATTACGTGCTGAGTGACCTCAATATCGCAACGTCCGGACTTTTGCGGAGTTAATAGCCCATATAAAAACCAACACATCGAAAACTGGTCTGCACTGCTCGTTTTTTCCCTTCAGTGCTAGCAAAGACACGTTAGCTGCACACCGACTCAACACTATTAAAAGAACCGAGGTGGATTATTTGTTAAGGATGTGCGCTACGCGAGGGTGCGGTTGTTTACTGACCCTTCTTAAACAATGAGTTAACTTTCAGTACGTTACCGCATTGACACAGCTTACACGTTTTGGAGCAAAATCCCCACCCAAACTAACTTTAGCTACGGTTAAATAGCGCACAGAGACGGGGGGAACAAGCACTGGGCTAACTTGCGCAGTTTAGCTAACTAGGCAACGTAAAGGTTAGCCAGCTAAGCTAGGTGTTTAGCTAATTTCATTTCTGCGAAATAAACCTGGTTCAGTTGTGCGCCTCACAACAACTTAAGCCCTAAGACCCGTTAGCTGATTACAAAACAACATTAAGGAAAAGGCTTAACTGCAACTCAAGCTGCGAAGCTGAAGTCAGCTTCATATGCGATTTTTTTCTCGTTCCACCTTAAATGGTGCAGCGGTTACATTCTGGCGGCTGCTGCACCATTTAAGGTGGAACGGGAAAATTCGAACAAAAAGCTGGCGAACAGAAAGCCAACTTCAGCCTCATGTTGTTGCTGGATATAGCCCCAGACCGGGTGTCCAGCTGGCACTGTCGGAGACCGAAAGCTATCTACCTTTAGCCACGTAGCTAGCGTTAGTTAATAACTAGCCAGCGAGCTAACATTAAGTGGCATATTAACGCAGCGGTATTAGACACATATCCCAACGTTCATTGTTTTTTAAGGATTGCAAGCTTGTCAGAGTCAAATACCTGCGAAGGAGAGAACCTAAGCCTACACGTTAACCTATATGAGATTTACTATGGTTTGACATGGTTAGAAAAACGGGGCGAATAGGTTAAAGAGGCCTAACCTGTTAACCACCTCCCTATGGACGGCAACGCTAGCTAGTTAGCCATTAGCCTGACATTTGGCGCTACTCAGTAAGGCGAAGTCAGCGAAACGGTTAGCCGCCGTGCTACGATTAGCCTGCTCGAGTACAAGCAGCACAGACCAGGATAAAGCTAGCTAGCTAACGTTAGCCTGTCAGGCTTTGACTGTGCTGCGGCTTTGCAGATAGACGTTAAACCGGGGAAAGAGCACGCAGATAAAATGTTTACAGCGTAACTAAATAAGTATACCGTAAGTCCGGTTCCCAGTACGATAACGTCGTATTCTTCATTCATTTTTTTCACGAGTTTAATCCCCTTTTCCTGTACGTCGGCCCGAAGAAAATGGAGATCAGCAGAGCTGGAAATGAAAGAAGGCGGTGTAACGTCAGACAGGTCGGGTGAACGGAGGGGGGGAGGAGTCGGCAGATTACGCTCAAGGGGCTTCTCCTATTTGAATGACTACTGACGGACACCAACGCCTTTGCATACAGAGCTAACGTGGCGTGTAGTTTTTAAATTCTGAATACAGTCAGGCGGCTTTATCTTTAGTTATGTTCCGCTGGTGGTTTAGGTAACTGTTAGCGCTTTAAACGATCAGTCAGTCATGAACAGGATAGCGCTCTCACTACCAGATAAAATAATCAATGGCCACTGTCCGCTAACTGACAAAAGACTAACGTTACCCGTTATATTTGGGCGTGAATTGTACGGTCTGTGCTGCTTTTCTTACCAAGGCCGCAAATGAAATGATAAGCATGTTACGATTTTCTGCATTATTACATTCATTGGGATATAAACAAAGTCATTTTAGACTGATTTGATGTGGAACATACTATTTTACACATTTAAAAAAGATGGTTCTTCAAGGGTTGTTTAGTAAAGGCAATGGTTCTATTTAGAACCACGAGTTCTATATAGGACCATTTCATGCTTAAATTTATATTTGAATGGTTTAACATGGTTAACACTAAAAACGATTCTTTTATTGTTACAAGCTGTGCATTGCAACAACATAACCCTTTTTGGTGCTATATAGAACCATTTTCAAAAAGGATCTATATAGAACCATGTACAACACGGTCTCCATCAATCTAAAGAA
>JAILXH010245753.1:6848-23261 GCA_023558415.1 Piaractus mesopotamicus
CACAGAACAGCATTAAACATTTTAACATCACTGTTATATTTTTAAGAGCTTTTGAACTTCAGTTATAGAAGTTTAAACGGTGCCTCATGTATGTTCATGACATCAGTGAGCACGAACAGCCAATGAGCTGCTTCGCTCACCAACCAATCAGCACTCAGTAGCAATATTGCTAGCGTCCTGCTGCCTTGTTTTAGAATAATGGAAACATACAGCTTTTTTAGTGAAATACATTCTTCCACTTTTTAAAATTAAAGGAAAGTTCTGGGCAACTATTTTAACTTTTCCTTTTTAGCCGTTTAGCTCCATTCACCCCCATTCATTGAGGACACGCTCATGAGCGCCCTCTGGCGTTTTGCAGTCATGTTTTTGATATGACGGGGGAAATAGGAAGAGGCCAGGCTCCTCTTAAACCAGCTCTGATGTTATAAGTGAGGAGACCTATGACTGGTTGAAATATGAATGGAAACGCTCATAACGCTCAATATGGTGTCTGTTTGAAGAGAAAGTCCTGCCCTTTAAGAAAAAGAGCCAACCAGCATGCTGGTTTTGCGCAAGCGGAGAATGGTCGACTATATTGTGGTGCTAGTGGAGAAAGCGGTCGACCGTATTGTGGTGCTAGTGGGGAAAGCCCCCCTCATTGTGAAAATCTGCACAAGCGCAATAGCCAGAACAACTTGAAAAAAAAAAACATGATTTTTGTGCATTATTGAGTAAAATGCTACAAACAGTTTATAAGGTTTTTGTCAGATTTTATCGTTGCTTTCAAATATATGTTTTTAAATGGTAATTTGACCTTCATTTTTGGGTATGTTGGTCTCTCCCCATTCAAAGAGGTAGGAGCCTAGTCCCATATGGCTCAAAATAACTTGCTGGAGGCATTGCCAAGATGACAGCAGAGTAAATGGCCATTTTCTGGAAAATGTTCTTTATTAAAACAGTAAGGCAGAGAGGGGAACTGAACTCACAGGGGGAAATGAGGGACAGGTCATCGAAAGGCAAATGTAACACGATGATGGTAAAACACTTTCGGCACGCTAATTAGCCAAAAAGGACACAATTTACTACAAGGTGCAAGCCAGAACATGTGCACTTTGCTCAGGCCCCCCACAACGAACAGGAACCACTTTCTCCCTCTCACGTTGACTCGGCTGCCAGACGGACTTGAGTTGGACATCGGTCGTCGCTTCCCAGTTGTCAGGTGTGCCGCTCTCAGCATGATAACCCGATGTCAGTGAGGGCAGCAAGCTGTTTCCTATCTTTGCTGCACTCGACTCAGAGTCCACAGTGCTTCTTTGCCGTTTGCCTTCAAGTTGCTGATGCACCACTCGAGTCCCTCAAGCTCGGTGACTGCATTGCATTTTTGACACCAGTGCAGCACCTTTTAGTCTGTGGACATGCTTGACCCTATTCAAAGTCTGCAGAAGACCTTTTGGGCTAATACTGAATAGTCAAGGCTGAGGTCATTTGCCTCACAAAAATGTGCACGAGAGGCCACATTAGGCACTACTGGTTTGCCTATGCAAATACTGTATTCACTGAAACAATTATGGCTAAAACTACATTGAGTAAGTTCTCTGAAGAGTGCTGGGCTGTTCGGGTTTCTATGGACATGATGTTATGTGTTTTTCTAGTGGGAAATTGGTGAACTCTTCACATATTTGCAAAACTGGACTGTTTAGGTAATTTGTAGGCAGAACTCACTTATTCCCAAACTCCCAAGATCATCAGGTATAGATAAGCAGGAAAGGAAGATAACTGCTAGTACATCACCTAGTCAACCTAGTCATCACCAGTTTCAGAGGAAAACACCCTAGGCAGTAGAAATCAAATCAACACATCGCTTCAAAAATGCTCCTTCCCAGTAGCAGCAGCACTCTTTCATACACTTAGTAACTCATCATCTGAGCCGCTTATCCTCCTGGGTCACGGGGGTTGCTGGAGCCTATCCCAGCACTCATTGGGCAGAAGGCAGGAAACACCCTGCACTGTTAGAAATAAAGGTACTGTGTAGGTACAGTTTTTGTTTATCAACAATGTAAATGTACTCCTTAAATGTGCAACAGTGGTTTTAAGGTCCAATTGTGTACCTTAAATATGTTTTCCCAAGGGGAAAAGTACATATTTGTACCTTTTCATAACCGAATGTTTTAAAACAGAACTATAAAATAAAAAGCCTGGAGATGAGACGGGGTGTATGGAGTCAATACAGTTGACAATTGTCAATAGAATATAATTTCAATGGAATATTATGGTACAATTATGTTCCCTGACTAAAATATACTGAGATATACCCTTGAGGGAATCACCTCAGTGACAAGAGGGGTACTGCCCCAGTCACAGTTTAGTACCTTCTTTTTGAGAGTGTGGACGTGCCACCATTCCATCACAGGGCCTCTTTCACACAGTCATATACAAAAGTTTGAATTACATGTTTTGTTAATTCAAATATAAACATGAAATTTACAACTTTTGCACAGGCAAAATTGTATGTTCTTTCCCAAATATGTTCAAATTAAGCAAATAAACTGTGCATCAAAATGTGCAGAAGTGGTTTCTTGCAGAAGAGGATGCATATCTGTTTTTTTACCTTCACATTACAACTGTACCTTTACATTTGCACTTTTTGCAGGACTGTAGACTCAGATACTTGCTTACTTGTATATTTTTCACATTAAAATGGTTCTATATAGCACCAAAAATGATTCTTCAAGCTTCGCATCGTAACAATAGCAGAACCCTTTTTGGTGCTACGTGCAATCCTTTTCAAAAAGGTCCTATATAGGACCACATACAACACAATCTCCATCAATTTTAAGAACGATTTTACCATGCAAAGAAACATTTAAGCACGCAAATGGTTCTTTGAGTGTTCATGGTTCTAAATAGAATCATTGTCTTTACTAAAGCCACTGATGAACTTTTTTTTTTAAAAGTGTAGTTATAAATATTCTGTACAGTTAGCATACATTCTGTGGATAATGTATATTTTGTGATACCCTGTTTGGCTGCCCCTTAGTATTTATTTGTATTTGTATTATTTGGGTACATTTCTTGTTATGTATTGTGCATTTATGCATGCATGACTTCCACCAGGGCAAATTCCTCATACATGCAAATGAGATTTAGATTTAAATGAGTTGGATTGGGTAAATAAATGTGCAAGAACTCCAGCTTCTCTACATTTGGCTACACAATAATTATTTTTACCCTGTAGAACTGGTGCAAAAGCATCCTACAAAACAATGTATGTACCAATGTAACATTATACTGTCTAGGACAGTGTTTGTTCTTGAGTGCCCAGTCCTGCACGTTTTAGTGTTTTCTCTCCAAACATACCCCACTATCAAGACCTTTAACAAGAAGCTGAGTCTGGAAGAGCATAACTATGGATAAGAGCGGCACTTTGCATGACGCTGTTTGTCCTTGTTTCAGTAATAAACTGTCAGTCACAGCCCAGTGCTACTTGGTTTTTGAAAAAGTTGACACTGTCTTTTCCAGTAGGAACAAATCTCATCAACGAAACGGCGGCGTATCGCGGATGATAAGGACAGAACTGGTGCAGCGCTGGTCCAGAAACCCTTTACCCGTTCGTTCACCCGTCTCTTATCACTTTTCTTGGCAGCGGAACCCTCCTGCCCGCCTCTGGTCCAACCAGAAAACGGCGGCAGCATCGCCCCACATCACCCCACCGCGGGGCATCACCCCACCGCCTCGCAGCCACTCACAGACCCGCTGCCCGCTCCAGTTCTGGGGTTCTCAAGCTCCGCCTACCGACGCCAGTCCCGCCTCCACCCGCCCACACCCGGGAGACCCGTCCACTCAGAAGGAGAAGGAGGCAGGGCTTCAGAGCGTCGTAGAGGCTCCCAGTAACAAAACACTTAATGCAATCGCTACTTTCTTCATGTCTAATTTCTTAGCTGAAAAAAGTCTTCGCCACCTTAAAAAATACTCACGGTTGTGTATTCTACTGTAGCTCGAGGTAAGCCGAGTCTGTAGCCTGCCTAAATCGTTAAAAACGTGTCAGTCAAGTTGACTGAACTGGTAGCGTTGAATTAGCCTACAACTACTGCTGCTGCTGCTGCTCAACTGCTCAGGGTCCTGAATGACTGAACAACTCCACCGACATCATTTAAGCAAGTTGTCACATCAGCGCCAAATAAATACGCTATCAGTTACCGTGACGAAGGAGTCCAATTGATTTATTACGATTAAAGGGCACGGTGACATGACTACTTGCTAAATGATGTCCTGTTTACTTTTTTTAGTGACGCCCACTTTTTATAGGCATGCGCAGTGTTTCGCGGGTTTGTAAAAAGATTATATTATTAAAATCGCTTCAAGAAAGAAGTCAGAGTTATCTGAATTATGGCTGAAGCTGAAATGGCTCCTAAAGTCCACCATATGAAATAATAACTTCTATACCCAAACAGTGGCCTGTATGTACAATAGAGTTTAGACTCGGTCTGCAGTTTGCATGTATGCCCTGTCATTCATTTGCGGTGAGTGCAGTGAGGTAGTCGTGGCATATTTGGGTCAATGTACTAAGATTCACTTTGACGTTTGACCTCTTTATGGTACGATATTACCCTCAGATCAGAGTTCCTCAGTGCTGATCTAGTACCTCTGCACATTGCACACAGTGCTTTCCTTCACCGACACACCCGTTTTAACTTTATGAAGGGATTGTTAATAAGCTGATGAGTTGAGTCAGGAGTTGATAGAGCAGGTAAAATGTACAAAGCAGATGATTCCAGGAGCAGGACTGAGAAACACTGGTCTTGGAATATTACACCTCTCTTGTTAGCACGTCTTTCCTGGATGCTGATCTATTCAGTCTGTCTTAGGCTACTGATAAGCTCAATTCCTCAAAGCCTCTACAATAATAATAACGAGGGTTGTATTATATCGCCAGATACTTGCTTAATAATATATGAACACTGGACAGATGTTAAGATTTGACCGATATTTGATGACGTATTTATCGTACTTAGAAAGAAAAGAACGTTCAGGTGTTTAGGTCTAATTTTTTTTTTTTTCATTTTATAAATGTTTATGTATCAGCATGATATACGCATGAAACATAATGGATGTCAGAGCAGTCCACAATTCCTATATCTTTGCATCCATAGTGGCCTAATATTAATAATAGTAATATTAATAACTTTTAATATAGTACCTTTCACACACAAAATGCAGCTTAAACAACTTCACAAAATATGTAAATAAAGCAAGCCTAAATTGAAATGACGAGAAATGGCGAGAAATACATAAGAAAAAAAGATGAGTTTTGGTTTGCATATGAAATGAATTTAAAATACAATAAAATAAAAATGAGCATGAGCACAATAGATGACAAGACTACCAACAACATTTACATGCAGACTTCTCTGAATATTGTTTTATAGCTACGCGTGGTTTTCTGTCCCACCTGTATTCCCACAGGCCCCGCCTCCTGCGCTAGGATTGGCTCACAGTGAGTTCTACTAGCCTGTTAGCTAATCCTAGCTCAGAGCGGGATATTTCTAGCCAATTCTCGCGTAGGAAGGTGGGTCTTGTCGTAATACGGGTGGGTATTGGAAAAAAACGTGCACCTTTCAGTCTGCCGCTGTCTCCTCATCCTCACTGGATAAAGCCTTAGACCGCAGATCCCTCAGATATCACAAAGGCTAAACAGTTCGGCAGGCGGGGCGGCTGATTTTGGAGCTCCGCCCAGAAGCACAAAAATCCAGCAAGGCTCGTGAAAGTGCGTAACAGCGGCGTGCAGGACCGCAGGCGGGCGCATGCCACACCGAAAGAGGCGCGGAGAGGCGCGGCGAGGAAACAACGGCCATCCCGGACAACTGAGCGTCTGTGCGCTGACAGAGCAGCCTCGATTTAGAGCTACAAAACACACAGCTGTGCCATGGAGCTCTTTAGTATGGTGAGTGAAAACGAGCATTTGTCTTTGTGATATCTGAGGTTTTTACAGCTTTATTAACTAGGTTTGTGTGGTTAGAAGGATGCTGCTGCTTCCTTTATCCGTTCAGATAAATAATGGAAGATGCTTCTTTTGTCTAGAAAGTCTAACTGTAAGGTTACACCTATTAGCCTAAAGCCCTCTGATAGCATGCATTTTACAAATAAGCCAATTGATCTCTTTAGCGTGTTATTAGCCGGCCTTTGCATCCCAGTGATTCAGTATGCCTGTTTAATCATTTATTTTACTTTAGGGCTTCCAAAGCTCAGAGGTCTTATCAGGTCTTCCAAGGTGTCTGACTAAATTGGACGCTAATTTGAAACATTATTACTCAATATGAAGACCCTCTGTTATGCAAGTGAAACGAACAGACTTATGCCCTGCAAAATGAATAAGGTGCGTTCAGATGTATGTGGCTAAATCTTTTGCTGCCAAAAAATGTCAAACATTTGATGGAGGGTCACAGTTCTGAGGAACAGAACCCACTACAGTCCACGTTGCAGGATTCTACAAACTTCTGTTCAACTACAAGTTAGCAGTGACCCTGCATTTCTTATGAAAACAAGTCATTAAAACCACAAAGAGAAGTGAAAGAAGCACAGAAATAGATCCCCAGGCACAGGCCAGTGGAAAGCCATGTTTGGTCATAAAATGTCTCTGTGTCCACATGTCCACTGTGGATGAATGAAAAACGTTTGAGTTCATGCAGAATGGAAAGTCTCACTCTCCTCCGATTCTGTGCTTGATCTTGCATACAGACACTGAAGTCAGCAATATGGTTTCGGCAAAGTTGTGTGTTTGTGCACAACCATATCTTCTGAGGGACCTTTATTATGTGCCAACTTAGCAGATATGATCTTTTTATTATATGCTTAATCGTTTAACACTTTTTATTAGAGCAGCATGGGGTCATAAAATTCAAATGCATGAACCGAGGGAACACTTTGTAACCAGGTCATCTCCCACTTGCACTGGTGGACACATTTCCATGAGTGTGTCCAGGGATACACACTCAGCCAAGCATACTCAGCAAGGATACACACAAAAGCCTCTTTTAATTTGAGTGGTGGAGGTTCACCAGGAAAATGACAAAACAAAGGAATGCTTTGGCAAATGAATTAATAAACAAATGAATTCAATTTCTAGGAAGTCACAATAATCATATAACAGAATCATATATGTTTGTGACTGATATTTGAGGACGTATTTATGGTACACCAGAAGAGCAGAATGTTTAGATGATGATCCATTTCACTGCGTTTGTAATCCTGTAATGCTAATTTGTAATTGCTGTAACGCTAATTCATGTAGATTTAGTCCCTTTTTCTACATTTATACATTCACAGTGCTGTGCAAAAGTTTTAGACGCCTTGATTTTGCACCAAAACACTAATATTGGAATAAATACAACTTACATTAATACTATCAGCAGTGATTTTATGTGTGTCAGTGTGTTAGATTAAGCATTTTCATATTTTAATCATCCCACATCTGGTTAATCAGTCAAACAAACAGATATGCTGCTGATTAAATTTAACAAATACATGCGAAGGTCTGGGGCATTGAGTCGGCATGTGGAGCCAAATTTTGTTATGTGTGTGTGTGTGTATACAGATATATATATATGTATACGCACACATGGTGACAGTGTATCCTTGAACTTTTCCTCTTTCCCCAAATGTAGTCTACTGGCCAAGGCATGTTGGGTGTCTGATCTTTGCTTGTTTAGTTTCTCACTGGAGCCACGAGGCTAAATCTATAGGATAGAATATTTTAGACTTTCATTAGCTGTTACCTACATCAGCCACGCAGCCCCAGTGCAAAACTAAGGGAGCATTCTTTGACATAAATCAAGGTCTAAGGATGTTAACAAAGTGGCAACTGGACTCTAATTTGAAAGATGATGGGAGGTGGGGGTACTCTTTTTTCTTAAAAATAAAGGAGGCCCTAAGAACAATTTAGCTAATAATTGCCTAATGACATACTTTGTTTCTACCGCATCATGCTCCAATGAGCTAATTTATTTTTTTTTTTTCTTTTTGTAAACCATCTTTCTTGATCTTTAAATTTGCAGTTGCTTTTTCATTCATTCTGAATATTTATGTCACCCCCTCCCCAATTATGTACACAAAGTAAGATGTACATCGGAACACACATTAAAAAAGGTTAATGAGTTATAAACGTCCAACAAAAGATGAGATACCCAAAGGTAAAGTCCTCTGACACATCATCCCTTGGACAGAAAGGGGTTTCACACTCGCTCATCCAACCAGGTTGCCCTTTACCTTGTCACCGTATCCCCTCATAATGTCAAATCAATAAACATTAAAGTTCTTAGGAGGACAAAGCAGCGCTCTGTTTGTAAAAAAAAAAAAAAAAATGGGCACTCACGGCGAAATGAAGTGACCTCTCACACAGATAGAGAGAGAAGGGAAAAGAGAGAGCCAGAGACGGACAGACAGACGGACAGACAGACAGACAGTGGGGGGCAGTGACCTGTAAAATGAGAAAGGACACATTGGTCTTTTCAGTACACAGTGTTTGTCTTTCTTATCATCTTATTTTCTGCCGATTAAGGGAAATGCAAACCATTTTAGTGGGTTCATTAGAAATAATATACCCAGTAAATAGGTGAGAATCTATAAGGTAGGGTTTTGAATGCTTTATTTGATGCTTCTATAGACTATACTATATATATTGACATTGCATGGCTAATCCATCCACATGGTTTTATATTTCTTATTTAAACTTGAATTGTAATTAAATGCACTTACAAACCACCATGTACAACACTGACATGGAGTCACTGATCAATGCTTGCAAACGGTGAACCTTCCGGTATGAATTCTGCTAGCAAGATCATTTTTCATCCAACAAGCATAATTTGTAATTTGAATATGTCTTATGCAATGGTAGGACACATAGAAGGTCAAAGACAATCAATCCAACAGGCCAGCCAATGATTTTTTATTTTCTCTTTTTTTTGTGCGTTCCAGAACCACTACTATGCCATAGATGAGTGGATAAACAATGCAGTGGATAAGCTATTCGGAGAGAGAGGTTTGTGCCTTCTGTCTTCTTTTCCACATGTAGATTTTCAGTCCTTCCCCTGTTAACTTTAACATGCAGTGCAAAAAGATTGATTCTAGTACTTTTGTGTTTCTTTGTTTCTGTTATTCAGCACATTCATTCCCTAGAGACACTAGCAAGGTCTATTTCAGCTCCATTAGTCCTGCAAGATAGGAGATAGAAGTAGATTCACTCAATGCAAATTAGGATTCAGTGTAAACGTTCTTTGTTAATCGTGAATTGCTGCTACGTTAGAGGCTGTACTGTAACTTGCAGAGTTAAGTGTGTTAAAGTTCATCTGCAGTCAATCTGCTCGCAGTATCTAATCCATATTATTAATACAAGTCCTTGTGGAATGCCATGTATGCGCTTTGGGTTCTAGCTTTTATAATATGTGCTAAAGCTAATTAATAGTTTGACATGAATCTATGTATAGATGAATCACATTTTTGGACGAAGAGATTAATTCATACTGACTGCCCCCCCTCCTTCCCCCCAGTCTTCAAGTCATGCCAGCACCGGCTTTGTGCTGGCTAGAATGAGACTGCACAGCTTCAGGAATACAAATGTCCCTCAGATCTCTCTATAGTCTCCTGTTAAACATGAGCTTTCAAACTGTTAACAGTGCCAGGACCAAGTTCAAGTCAGATATAAAGAAATAGATGAAATAAAGAGTTTGCAATTTAGCAAAATATATTATGACAGTACAATATGCATTGCAATTTTTAGTCAAGTTATTCAGCTTTCACAAACATCATACAAAAACAAATTAATGATCAAAGATAATGGCATAACTGGCTGACATCTTACTACTTGTTACTAAGCAGTTTATGCATGTTGTTTTTACAATCTCTCTATAATTGGTTATTATAATTATTTTTATGATACGTACAGGCGATACCCATAATATACTGAGAGAAATGTGTGTATGTGACCTAATTTGGCACGATAATGCATATCATCATGTTTCCCACCCTAAACAATAATGTGACCTGTTAAACTTGTCATATAAGCTCTTCTTTTTAGAATAATGTTCATATATTATTAGTAATATATATGAATATTGGTAAAAAATTGGTAATATTTCTTTTACTGGTAGATCCGAGAGTGCGAGGATGGCTGCTGCTGGACTCCTGCACACCTACTCTGCTCCTCACCTTCATCTACCTCCTGATAGTCTACCTGGGACCAAAATACATGAAGAACAGGCCAGCCTACTCACTGAAGAATGTTCTGCTACTGTACAACTTCTCAGTCACCATGCTGTCATTCTACATGCTGGTGGAGGTAAGAACCAAGACCAGAGGGGTCCAGTTCTGGTCCTGGCGGGACAGTGTCCAGGCAATATCGGAGATTCTAATTGAGCCCTTGACTTATTCAGTAACGGCTATGCATGCGCAGGAGAGGTGAACCGGGTTAAAATCCCACTACTTGGGTATTACTGGTTTTGTTCATTGCTCAAGCTACTATGAATGATTTGAGGGGCTCCTATGAATTATTTGATAGCTACTACAAATTATTTAGTAACTAGTATGAATTATTCAGAAATGAATATAAATTATGCAGTAAGTAGGACAGATTATTCAAGCTACTGCAAATGATTCAGTAGCTACTATGAATTACATGTTAGCTACAATTAATTATTCAGAAACTAATATTCAGAGAGTTCATCAGTAACTATAAGTATTCAAGTAACAACTATGACGTATTCAGTAACTACTCTGAATTCTTTGATAGCAACTAACAAAAACTAAACTAAAAGCTAAAAAGTTCTGAGTGTTAAGAACTAAAGTATGTGCCCACATGCAGGTCTGTAGGGTTTAAGAGGTTTAAGAAAAACAGAAAAAAAGGATTCTGAGAAAGAGAAAGTTTTGAAAACAGAAAAGCATGATAGCCCTTAAGTGAAAGAAGATACACAGAGAAAGTGAGAGAGAGAGAGAAAAGGCAGAGGCAAAGAGATAAATAGGGAATGAGTGCATGTGAATGTAATGATGCCTGAAAGGTCAGTCTCTGTGGTCAGAGCGATAGAATAACAGCAGAGGTCACAGGATGCTTCTGTCCTGTGAGATGTGAGAGAGGTAAAAAAAAAACCTAGAGAAATCGAGTGATGGGGAAAGTAAAGAAGGAGAAGAGACTCAGAGTAGAGAAGAAGAGTAGTAAGAAGAGCTTCCCCTCTCTCTTTTTTGTTACTTTCTTAATTCAAAATTCTTTATACTTGCATCTTTTGCTACTATTGTGATGGATGCTTGTCTCACTTTTTGCCTGTGTTTGTAGCTAATTTCAGCAACCTGGTCAGCGGGCTACCGTCTGAAATGTCAAGCCCTTTTTGATGCAGGGGAGGGTGACATCAGGGTAAGTGAGAAATACTACAATTCCCATAATCCATTTTGCCATTCAGCCAATGACATACTAATGGGCTGTAACCGAAAAGGATCTCTCATAGACCTCTGAAGTCGTGTGTTGTTCTGTAGTTGGAGTCATGCTCATATTAGCAACTCCTTGTTCAAGTTGTTTTTCTCTATGAGAAAAATGAATGGGATTTTCGCAAAATCGCCACTGTCATGCCCTGTGGTTCACAAACAAGTTAAAACACGATGTGTTTTGTCTTTTAGTCAAAATATGAATGTTGTTATGTCCATGCTAATAGCAAGCTACCACCCCTGCACATTAGCACAGTAGAAACCTCAACACTATTACATAATAACACCAGCTATATCCTAATGTATTCTAGACAATCTTGTAATCTTGACAAAGCTCACTGGTTTATTTGGGGCACTTTTGTGTAATTGTCTTATGATGCCAGTGTGCAGCAGTGAGTGCATTTACATGCACTTGATAATCCAATAACTGCAGAAAATCAGATTTTGTCTGTAATCCGATCAACACCTTTACATGCACTTGAGTAATCAGATAATGGAAAACTCTGGGTCTACATGAACCAGGCAGTAATCAGATTTATGCTTTGCAACCAGCCAGTAAACTCACAGAAGATGAAGTGACGTAAACTTCATGACACACCTTATTTTTTTAAAACATCAAGCCACTTTATCTGAAAATGTGAACATACATCATTTAGAAGATAGAAGATTTAAAAGTGTGCTCGGATTTTGAAAGGTTGCCTGAACTGGACTGAACTAATGTGAAATATTAAACAGAGTATAAATGAAACACTGGATTCATAAACATGAATTAAGCCTAGTATTGGCCTAAACCGCAATGTCGATGGTGTTCCACCATTAAAAATTTCATTTAATCTAGGCTCAAGCTTAACCTGGGTTTGAGCATTTAGCCCTAAGAAGAACATTTTCACTTAATAATAATAATAATAATAATAATAATAATAATAAAAATAATTGTAGTATGATGATGTTGAATTTATATTGGGCCTTTCTCTAAATAGACTATTTTTATTAATACATTCACACAACGGAATCGTTTATTGGTGGACAAAGTTTGTTATGTCAGAACATAAATAAATATATATATATTTACTTGAATTTTTTCATGGAAAACCATGATTAATACAGGAATGATACCTGTAACCTAAAACAGGGTGTTTTTTTTTAGGAAACAAGATTTTTCATTTAGTTATGTCTTTCACTGAATTTCACTAAATTCAGTGGATAATAAACAAAGTCAATTAGAGTGGTTTGATGTGCAAATGGTTAATTTGCAGAGAAATGTACTGACTCTGATTTTATTACAGTGGTGGTGATAGTTGCAATGTTTACAACATAGTTATAGCTATTTTATGTACTATCAAAAAGTACTAGGGAGGCTACATGTCTCCTAAGAATATATTTAATAATAATAATGGTAAACTTGTGGCATTTCTGAAAAAACTATTTCTAGGGACTATTTTGCCTTTTAACACTCTGCCTGTATCTCTCTGCCATTAAAATATTTTAAAAAGTATGATTCAGGCCCAAAGCTCATCTCAAAACCTCTGTGAATCAGTGTCTCAGACATATTTTTAACCATTTTTTCAAAAACTTCCTATGTGAGAGTTTTTAGAGGCATCGACCTCTTCAAATGTCTAGTTCCTATCACCACCACTGTAAACAATTCTGACTCTGTAAGTTTCTCTGGAATGGAGCATTTCACAACAAACCTCTCTGAATGACCTTGTTTATATCTTAACAATCTAATTATGAATAAATTTTAAAAAATCTGTGGAATTTCCCCTTAAACCAAACATTTTTTTCCTACTATGCAGCTTTGTCTTTGGACTTACTTCATCCATCTTAAATTATCTAGAACTTCACTGGTTCTGGTTCTGTCACTATAATTGAGATTTTGCTATATTTTGAGCGGACTGAATAAGATCAAGCACTTGCTATTTCAGAGATCATCAATTCTAGCGGCCCGATCTGATGTGGTACAGTGAGCGGTACGTACTGAACGGGAATGTGATGAGGGACTGTTCAAAAAGCTGCTTAACAAGGCTTGGACTTCCTGTTATAGACTAAAAAAATGACTTCTGTGCCAGGGTGCTCAAACACCAGGACTCAAGGAGCCACAGCCTTGCTTTAGTGTTTCTCTGGCTTCATCTTCATTCATTATCATGCATGCTAAAGTGGGGAAATACTAAATTGTGCAGTGCTGTGGTCCTCCTGAATTTGAGAACCCTGCATGTGAACCCTACTCAGTGCATTGTGCCATCAGCATGAGACATCTCATAACCATGACTTGTTTGTGCTCTGTGGCTCAATTCCAGCACATCGGTGCTCAGCCTACATGATACTCAGTGCATTGTGCCATGCTACAGGCCACTAACACTATGTTTTCTTTATACTGTGCCCTTTGTAATATTGTGTTCTGCATACTGAACTGGTTAATACTTCCTATCAATCCGTTTGGGCATGTGATCAACTCATCACAACATGTGGTACTGTATGGTCAAACTTGGAATACAGCATGCACAACATAGGAGTCAGTTTCATTATGCATCAAGTTAATCAAAATTTATCAGATTTAAAGAACAAAGACCTTGTGGTTATATTTGCAGCCTTGCAAGATATATGTCCAAAAGTATCCAGACACCCTTTCTAATTAGTGGATTCAGATTCTTGGGTGCACCCACTGCTGACAGACAGTCAGCTGTGCACACAGAGCTTGTATAATATTTACAGACCATTAAATAGCTTTGAGATTAGTTGGGATGAGTTGAAATGGCATTTGTGAACCAGACCTAATCATCTAACATCAGTACCTGACCCCACTTGTGTGGCTGAATGCAATCAAATCCTCACAGCAGTGTTCCAACATCTAGTGTAAAGCATTTCCAGAAGTGTAGAGGCTGTTACTGCAGCAAAGGGTGGACATAGGCCCTAATAATCCCCCTTGATTTCAGAAGAAATGTTGAATGAGTAGATGTCTAGAAACTTTTGGACATATAATGTATGTGCTGTATTTCTAGTTTAGCAGTATTGAAAATACATAAGAAATAATTAACTAGAATCTTTCATTTTCTTCTGATTAATGTCCAAAACAGGCCAAACAAAATAAGCTATGTCACATTTGTAAGGCATTCTTTTACCACAGAGTAACCAGCACTTAGGAAGAAAACAAATTTTAAAAGTAATTTTTTAATTGTATTTTTTTGTTAGTGTCAATTAAAAAACTCAAAAGTTTTACACTATCATGGCAAATAGATTAACTTGTTGTACAGTTGTGTTAGATATAGGTGCCAGGTCACTCCGTACAGTGATATGCTTTGGGCACCCTTGGTCAAATTATATGTTTTATTAATTTTCTAAGTGAAAATTAAAACACTCTCTACAGAGACACTCACTTCTGCACAGTATAATAATAATAAAAAAAAAAAAAAACATTTCCTTGCTGAATTTAACATATTGGGAGAAAATGAAGAATAAAAAGTGCCCTGTGAAAAAGTTATGGCACATTTTGTATTTTATCTTTAATTTTGTTCCAATATGTTAAACTCTGTCTGTATAATGCATAGCTGTGAGCTTAGATATTAAGCCAGGCAAATCTCCCATGTAGTGAAAGACCAGTAAAAGGCCAAAGTGTTGTTTATATATTAAATTTACAATACCGTACCATACCACTACCATATACACAGACTGTAGGCAGTCAAGACGGATGTTACATATTATTATGCTGTTATTAAAGGTCTTGTGGTCTTTTCTTTATTTCTTACCTGGGCAGGTGGCAAAAGTGTTGTGGTGGTACTACTTCTCCAAGCTGATCGAATTTCTGGACACCATCTTCTTCGTTTTGAGGAAAAAGAACAATCAGATCACCTTCTTGCATGTGTATCACCACGCCTCCATGTTCAATATCTGGTGGTGCGTCATGAACTGGATTCCTTGTGGACAAAGTAAGTAAAAACCAAAAGAAAATTTTACAGTTGGCACAATGCAGTCAGGCAGGTAACATTCTCCTGGCATTGGCCAAACCCAGACTCGTCCATCAGACTGCCAGATAGAGAAGCATGATTTGTCACTCCACAGAATATGCTTCCACTGCTCCAGAGTCCAGTGGCGGCGTGCTTTACACCACTCCATTCAACGCTTGGCATTGTGCTTGGTGATGTAAGGCTGCTCAGCCATGGAAACCCATGCCATGAAGCTCCCAGCGCACAGTTTATGTGCTGATTTTAGTGCCAGAGGGGATTTGGAACTCTGCAGTTACTGAGTCAGACTTTTATGTACTATGCAGCTCAGCACTCAGTGACCCCACTCTGTAACTTTACATGGTCTGACACTTCATGGCTGAGTTGCTGTGGTTCCTAAACGCTTCCACTTTTCAGCAATACCACTCACAGTTGATCGTGAAATATCTAGGAGGGAAGAAATTTCATGAACTGACTTGTTGCAACGGTGGGATCCTATTACAGTACAACGCTCAAATTCATTGAGCTCTTTAGAACAACTCATTCTCTCACAAATGTTTATAAAGGCAGACTGCATGGCTAGGTGCTTGATTTTATACACCTGTTGTAATGGGACTGAATTAAACACCTTAATGCAGTGATTAAGAGGTGTTTCCCAATACTTTTGTCTATATAGTGTCAATATGACAATTTTCTGCAAATTTTATTTATTTTCTGAATTTAACATATTGGAATACAAACACACGCACACACCATCTAAACCGCTTATCCTTCTGGGTCCTTTGGTGTGGGGGGTGGGGGTGCTGGAGCCTATCCCAGATGTCATTGGGCGGAAGGCAGGATACACACTGAACAGGTTGGAAAACAAACATGAAATTTTAAATGTGTCATAACTTTTGCACAGGCCATATTTTTATGGTTTATTTTTTCCCAATATGTTAAATTCAGCAAATAAAAGTAAAAATAGTTCTTTTAATTTTTGCATTACCATTTCCATTCTATGTTATCCCTGGGCTATTTTTGAGACTGT
>JAILXH010245842.1:6625-27736 GCA_023558415.1 Piaractus mesopotamicus
AGGTAGAAAAGAAGTTTTTAAGGAAATGTCATTTTAAGCCTATTGTGACTAGGTGCTAAAAGACTCTGATGCACCTTCAGCACAAACCAGCTCGCCTCTGCAACACACTGTTGGTGTCTGGCTGTACGTGGGATCTGAATGTAGTGCATTTAGTGCTATATTATTGTAGGGGAAATGCTATCGGTCTGACATGTTGTCACAAAAAAACGCCCTGTGAGTCTTTGTTCATGTACATGTATGGGCTGTTGAAAACAATTATAAACAAACCAGAGAACAGGAAGAAAGAAGCTACGCGTGGTGCGTAGTTGATCAGGCGGTCCATTGTTGTTGCTGAGGATGCATTGGCTTGACACCTACAAATGGTGTGGTCATACTGTGTCCCTGACCACCTTTGAAGATGATTTGGGTGATCCTCCTGTACTTACTGCTGTTCTTTTATGAGCAGATAACCCATGAGCTATGTTAATGCCAGGTGTGAATGAGGCCTAAGAGACGAATTTAGACTGCCAACAAGATCGACGTCGATATCTGCACCAGTGCCCCTGAGGTTAGCATGTTCTCTGAGTACAAACCAGTATTTGATCAGCTCAAAAACTTTGATTGCATAGAATTCAAAGTATGTTAAGTCGCGCATCCTATATATCGCTGCTGTCGGAAAAAAATCTCGTATTTCCATTTTGGTTGTTTTTCAGTTTTTGGCATAATTTGAAAGTGCCTGTTGCTCTTTACATTGTGTGTAAATTTCACAGAGAATGGCCTAAAAGAAACAGGCCAAAATGACTTGCGGAGTGGGGGCGGGGGGTCTGGTTGAATTGACTCACATTAAAAGTAAAGTAGGTTTTTCTTTTTCCTGTAAAGTTATCATTTTGGAGATACAAGGTTTTCGTCCGACAACAGCGATTATTCAAATGTTCAGTATAATATTTGAAAGAATATTCAAAAATGAAAATATCTGGTAGTTGCAGATATCTGCATAATCAATCCATAATTACCGTTTAACTACTACGCCTTCTCGGGCAGAATTGTTAGCATCAAATTATTGAATAGTGGTTAACCATTAGCTTGCAAAGTCTATAAGCCTCTTAATCATGTTTTTCATCTAAGCCTGTCAGCTTAATAGCATGTTCAGAGATAATAGTAAAGAAACAGTGGTTTTATAACCGGCCTCATATTCAAGGGAACAGTTTATTGCCTGTGTGGCTGTGACAACTTGGAAAGTAAAATGTGATTATGCAAGTACAATGGGAATTGCAGACCATGCAGACAAATCTATGCTGTCTAGACCCAGTTTACTGTGGTAGATAATGTACTTGTTAGGGGACATTAATGAATATCACATTAGGCATTAAATCACACAGTTCCTCAATAAGTCAGTACTATTTTCTTTCTGCTTCGGAAGCAAAAAGATAATTTGGCTGAGGTAATAAATTATGTGGTCCTATGGTTTTTGTTATGGTCACCTTACTCTCACTAAAGTACATCATGACGCTGAACTAAATAGTGAAGTTCTAAACACTGATCCGATCTTTGTTAATACAGTCACATAACTTTAGTAGTAATATTGCAGTAAAATTGCATTTATTTTGTGTATGATGTGCCAGTGTGGACTGATACGTTTTGTTTTTCGGCCTAGCTTTGAATGACAGTTTTGCAGTGTAAACACTAGAATCGAATTTGATTGACTTAAGGCAGGGAGCGGTTTCACATTGTGCACTTTATTTGCGAACCAATGCTTATTTCCATTTTTGGTTTTTAACAAAACACAAAGTTTTCAGCATGTTTTTTTTTCCCTACGCTGACCAATCAGATCAAAGGTGAAGCGGCCTTTCAGAGGCAGTTGTAATGGAGGGGGGGTTAGTGGTTGGAGTCTTCACTGATCGAAATCATGACAAAAACAGCAACTTTTTCTACTTTAGCTTTAGTTTAGCTGTTTTTCCTAGCAGCACCACGTTTGCTAGTAGTTCAACTGTCTGCCTGTAAATATCTAAACGACAGCTTGCTAGTACAGTTGACTGACTCCAACGCTGTTGTTGCTTAACAACAGGGAGAGGCCTAGCCTGATGCAACATTCTACTTATTGCACTGCACTATTGCATTGCAGCTAACATGTTAGCTTGTGGCTAGCTTGGGATCAGCATGTTGGGTTGTGGCTAGAAGATTAGATTTGGACACTATAAAGCATGACGTTTGTTTCAAATACTATACTTTTGTAATGATGAATGCTCTAATAAACCGTATGTTAACTAATGTAAGGCACATTGTCAGATTGGCCAGTCGTTACATCAGATCCTAGACCACACATGCTGGTTAATGTTAAGTCTTGACTGATCAGTAGGTAAAAGTTAGTTTGGCTTCCGTTTCTCGTAAGTTTTTCAATAACGTCTTGATCTTGATCTGATTCGGTTCCACTGTGGATTAGAATCTGAACCGCAGAGGAGGAGAAAGAGTGATTCTCTGGTGGCTATGCAGTTTGTGTGTGAGTAATATCAAGAAGTGACTCTTTGTTGCTGTTGATGGGTACTGTAAAAATTAATGTTCTGAAATGAAACTGGGATATAAAAAATGTGCGTTACAACTCTAGAGATGTGTGTGGGTACTCACTGAACTGAAGACACTATTTTGGTGTATTTGTTATGTTTCATCATGGAAAGACAGTTATTGTTTTTTTCCTTCCCTGTGGTTAATCAGATATCCGCTAATGTACTCAGATACTTGAATACTGAAATTAGTCAGTATTAGAGTGTGCATACCTACATAACACATTACACTACTCGTATTTCATCTTGTGTTACTGTTTGGAGAAATGTACAGCTGATCATAGCAGCCGTCTCGGCCTGAATGCTTACAGAATGTTCATTTCTCTGTCCCATTCCTTCACAGGCGAACAAAAGCCCAGCAGTTCCCTTCCCCCACGGCAGTAGCCACATTTATTGTTGTTGTGTGTAGCCTAGAGTTCAAGTTCAGCAAGGAGGTTTGCTGTAGTGTTGAGTGCACTTCCATTAATGAAAGGCCACTATTATTTTCCCAAATTCAGTGGATCAGCAAAGGCAGTTATTTGGAGTGTTTCATTAAGAAACATTTAAAAGTGAGTAAGATATGTAATTCATTTGGGATGCCTTTTAATCGCACGGCCTTGGCATAACACATTGTTATTACCGGCCTAACATCCATCAACACCGAATGGGCTCATTGCGAGAATATGGTTTTCTGCAATTTCCTGTAGAGTAAAAGTGCAAATTTCCTCAGCCAAAAAAGTACAGAATAAAAGGACAGTAACTAAACCTTGCCTAATGAAGGACACAACATTTACAAATTCTTCTTATTTATATGAGCTGTAGCCTTGCTAGAAGTGAAAGAGAAGCAACAGTGATAGAAAATCAACCTAGCTTCCCTGAAATACTGGAGCTAGGTGTTTATTTGTGATTTTATCTGAATTTCTTAGCCACGTGGTCCTGGCAGTGAATGAAAATTGTAACGGTAGCTTTTTCCCAAAACATCAACTGTACACTAATGACAGCCGCTATTGGGCCCACTTATTGATTTGGCATGAAATCGATAAGTAGTGTGACCTGTTTTTTCTTTCCTTTTTGTACGCATGCGTGTTCTGCGTGAAACTGCAGTCCTGGTTTTGCTTCATTTACACGCAGCAGTGAGTGGCCTTTTGAGTCATGGCACAAATGCATGTTGTGCATGACGTGTTATGCATGTGGTGTTGCCGTACAGGGAAAGCGCCATCAGAAACAGTATTTTCCATTCTTAATTGTAGCTTATTGTCATTATGAGGTCTTTTTATGTTGAGTTGGTTATTATTGATGGAAAAAGCATATCGTTGTTGTCAGAAGAAAACCTGATAACGTTACAGGAAAAGGAAAAAACCTACTTTACTTTTAATGTAAGTTAATGGAATCAGTCATTTGGGCTGTTTCTTTTGGTCCATTCTTCATGAAGTTTACACACAGTGTAAAGAACAACAGGCATTTTTAAGTTTTCAAAAACTGAAAAACGACAAAAATGGAGATACGAGTTTTCTTCCGACAGCAGCGATATGTGATATTTAATGCACTGAAACCTTCACCTAAAGTCTGATCAGTGAATCAAGATAGCTTCTCCGAAGTACTGCAAGTTTTATATTACTCGACAACATAAAGATCTCTTAATATTAATTTTGTTTATTTGTTTTATTTTGTTAAACAGATTCTCCGATCAAGAATGGGTTTACAGAGTAGCAACAGCAACAAAGTTATCATTTCTCTTTTAGCCAGTGCAAGGACACTGCAAGGATACTGGGTAACGGCCCATTCTGCTAAAAATTGTAGCAGCACAGGGAGCGCTACTGACTCACACAAGAGCTTGAAGCTCTTAAGCAGGCTGTGTGTGTGTTTGTGTTGTAAATGTGTGGAGTTTGATGCTCTGTTTCACTGCTTCAGCTGAAACCTTGAGCCGTAAAGGAAGCAAATAAACTGTGTGCTCTTGTGTGAAAGGTTTCTTTTTTTTTGTGGATTTTTGTGTGTGTCTGTAAAACTTGGACTCTCATCTGAGGGGTCTGTCGCCCCCTCTGGTCCAAATGGAAACTGTCTAGCTGTTTGGTGATCATTTTGTCCTGAGTTATCGCTTTTTCAAAATTGCTAATGTTATTAAGCAGTTTTAAATTATAATAATAATTCATTAAATGATATAAACCAGACATTAAAATATCAAAGAAAAACTAATGCATCAGTAAAAGATAGGAGGTCTTTTATGCTCACAGCCTGCAGGCTGACTGAAGACAATCCCCAATTGCACTGGCAGTGAGTGACAGAACTTCACAGTTTACTTCTGACTGCCAGTGGCTTGTTATCACATTTGTTTGCTGCAATAGGAGACAAGTAAAGAGGTGAAGTTGGGGGTGTGAAGAATCTGCTGCTTGTCAAGTGATGACAAGATATTCTAATGTTGGTAAAAGTGAGACAAACTTTAGTCACAAACTGCCCAAGTTATTTTTGGTAAATCACGAATGGAGAGCTGTGGTTTTCTAACAATTCGCTGAATTCTAATAACAGGCTATTAAGCCTTGTTTGTTAACAGCTTAAATGTTGAATACTCTTATGCCTAGTGTCTGTTCTCTTTTATGCTCTTACAGGAACTAATTATAGATGTAACAAACTAAAAACCTAGACACGGATCACTGCAAACAGAAATGGTGGCTGTGTTGTGTCTCACTTTGCCAGACGCTGTACTCCTCCTTCAGAGCTTTTCAGCATTTGCTGCTTATACTACACCATAACCATATGTCTGAATTATATGTCATTGGTGTGCAAGTTTATGCTAAAAGAATCACATAGTGATTTAGTTTTTTTTGATAACGTTAGAAAGTAGCTAATTTGCTTATGTTCTCATATTCAAAAGGCGTTAGCTGTCTGAACTCTATACATGATGGCAGTGAGAAGTCTGCATCTTGCATTTTGGTCAGAGGTTCTAGTTTGTTTAATCCACTAAAGGAAACACAGAAAGGCTACTGCAGCTGTCTAAAGGCTATCGCGCATGGTAAGATATGGTAAGCATTGTGCCGGACAGTAGGTAGTACAGAGCACAATGGGAATGGGAAGCGTCACAAAAAAGCAATTGTAAACATCAAGCTCAAGCTCCTTTTGCATACTTTTATTAGACTAAAACTTTCGACAGGTCGTTTAGTGACTTTGTCGAGTTGGTGTCAGCTAACTAACTCTTCACAAACTCGCTGTTTTCAAACTAAAGGTACGAGGTGAAGAGTTACGACGTGACTATACTAGTAACTTTAGCTGGAGTAAGAGACAGTTAGCATGTCTGTTTCTCTAAAAGTCATTAGATTGACTCCCTTTCTTTTTGTAAATTTCAAACCACAAGTCATCTACTAAGGCGTTTGTGTCACACCTGACGTATCTGGTGTGCAGTAGCCTTTCATGTCCTATGCAGAACTTCCAAGAAATAAATGAAAATGATGTCCATTGCAAATGAAATGCCCAGTGCCCAGGCATTTTTTTAAAATTTGGTATTATTTTTCAGATGTCTTTTGAATTTGAATATCAAATACAGCCATCAAATTTCAGTTAGCTATCATGTTAGCGTTAGGGATGGGCATTTCAAATTTGAAATACCCATTCCTAACGCTAGCATGATTAGCTAGTTGAAATTTGATGGCTGTATTTACAACTAGGGATGATACTTGGTATCTGTGTCAGGCTGATATCAGCAGAAAATACTGGTTTGGAAATCAGAGGGGGGAAAAAAAAAATGAAGCCCATCCAGTAAGAATCATGAGTTGCTCGTAATGTAAAGTGAAGGAAAGTAAGTAACCACATGATAACGTCACATGATAACAGTAAGGGTGGGATAATACTGTGTTTACTTTGAGTCTGATAGAAATGTTATATAAAAGAATACTCAAGGTTTCAGTATCTATAGAATAAAAGCGAAAGTTGCATCGTGCTGTCTCTCATTCACACCACACCAGGAGACCGATATTCGTACATGCCTAATGGATAATTTGCTTTCCTGCATTTGTGAACCTTAATCTCTGGAGCTTCTACTGGCTCATTCTTGGCCCTGACTGAGATTACCATGCTTCTAAAGCAGTAGCATCAGGACCTGTGATCTCCTTTGGCTTTTTGTCACTTTTTGGCAACGTGGCGTTTCTGGACCGTGGACATGGTAGTGGATCAACAGCCAGCCTAATCTTCTTATTTCTGAATGCTCCCTCCTCATAGGAAGTAGAACTGGACTTTGGATGCAAGGGGTTTTATAAACTCTTTTTGTCAACGAAGAATTTAACCAAGCCGATTAATTAACCTCCTCACTGATTTAGCATTCGCATTAGCCTGTTTCGACAGCTGTCAATTCAAGAAGCCCGGTTGAGTGTACAGTCCTCTTGTAACGTCTGGCTGAAAAGTGACCGAATGTTGATGTCCACCGAAACGTCCACTAAATATCTCCTAATGTCGGGTAGCCGAGTTTGCACAGAGGATGCCACGTCATCAGGCAAACATGCTCAGGGAGAGTGAGGAATTAATTTGTGATGAGAATTGGAGATTTCAGCTGTAGGCCTCCAGCCACCTGATCCGGCCCTGGCGATGAGCTCAGACGACACTTGCATCAGTAATTTGTTGACATCCTGTGGTGCAGATGCTTTTCCATTTGAGAGTTTCCCTGGAACGTTATTTATTGAGATAAACATTTACACTCTGATACCCTGGTCTGTATGCCTAAATCATTTTTTAAAATGGGAGTTGCTAGTTCTAATACATCTGTGCATAAATAGACTAAATAATCACTACTTTTCTTGTGAACGTTTTAGTCGGTTGACATCAGAAGGTAAAGATATAAATGAACAGCTCAAACATAGTCAGTAAGACTTAAGCAAAGCTCTAATTTTGTTTAGGCTTTTCCTTGTATGCAAAATGTGTAAATGCAGAGAGCAAATTGTTCTTATCTGGTTTTTAAATATGGAGGGTATGGCTGGGCAATACGACTGTATTTATCATTACTGTAATAAATTATGTAGCAATTTTTCTGAGTCAGTACTGAAAGAACGCTGACAGCATGCTTCATTTCAGAGCATAATTAATCATATTTCATTGGATTTAGTGCAGCACATAATGCAAAACCTTATTTAAAAGTCATTTGTTTTTGATAGTATTGTTTAAAATGTGGCACTTAAATTCTTAAATTTTTCAACATGTTCTATGTTTTGTTCAAATTCACCTAGTTTGAAAGCCTCTTGTGTGTTCATACATCTTTCAAGATATATGAAATAATTTTACATCCTCATTATGTTGTCTAAAGCAACTGTGCTTCTCATTTAGTTTATGAATTTTAGGTGCTTATAGGAAATGGATTGGTGAGAAGCGGTTTTCATTTGGCTTTATTTGCGTATTACATTGAAGTAGAGGGCAGTAATTTATTGTTACTGTGATAAATTTTAGCGTTAGGATCAACAATGCACTTTTCTGAGGATACTGTGGATACCATTTTTACTTGAAGCGCACTGACTAGCTGCTTGTTTTATTACGTAGGGATCATAATTAGCCATGTTTAATTGGATTTTGTGCAGTTAGTGTATAAAACACACAAAATAAATTGGTGTTTTGATAGTTGGTGGTGGTAATATTTAAATGCAGCATTACTTGTGCGTTTTGTCTGTTTGTCAAAGTATCGTGATCCGTATCATGTTTCATGAAAATGTCCTAAGTGTTGTGGTGCCCACTCATACATTCAAGTGATCAAAAAGAATTTGTCACAAACTGTCTACTCTGCTTTATTCTCTGCTTGATTTGTTGTGAATGTATATGTTTGCTAGGCTTGTGTCTGGTGATGGTTCATTTATTTTTTGTCTCTTCCAACATATTAGATGCCAGAAAAAAGTAAATATTGTTACCATGGTAACAGCCCATGACCATAAAAACCTATTCATTTTATTATTTCATGCAACCCATAGCAAGACCCTAATATACCCACATATTAACATAACTGAATTTTTTAATGTCTTGGCTAATGTGATATTCTTCATTAATACCACGTGCATTGTACCTAACATAGATAAGATTGCTTTAGAGACGCTGCTTTTGAGCTGCACTGGTTGAACATGCAGGCAGATATCGGATATTGCGCTCGGTACAGAAGGCAGATATCAAGCCACCCGTATGATACGATGCTCATTTTGGGACATCCACAAAACCACAGCGTCAGGTTTCAAACATAAGACAAAATTGCTTCAGGTCTTGAAAAACGCATCGGGCTGTTGCAAACCCCCATTATGTTCGCTCCCTTGTCTACTTCAGTGCCAGAGACCATCTCTTTTTTTTTTAATTTTTTATATATATATATATTTTTTTTTTTTAAACAAGTAGTTATAGCACTAGTAGGGCCTCTGTGTGTACATCTGCTAATGCTTCTGGACACATCATCAGTAATGTTCCTGGAAGCATCAGCTGATGTACTTACAGGGATGTTAAGAATAGCAACACTTTTTCTTCTGTTAGATTTTAAATGGCAAACAGGTGCACTAACACAGTAATAGCATGTGAGTTGCAACTTCAGAGTTGTTAAATAAAAGGTAACGCAGTGGGGAAAAAATACAAGACCAGACTGGTTTAACTGTTTACTGGAAAAGGCCTGCAGTATGCAATTGCTGTCAAAAAAAAAGCAAAAAAAAAACCTAATTTAACATCACTGAGTATTGAAATGGGAATATCTGAGTACATCTAGGTGTCACAATTCATTGCCTTTATAGTACTGACTTGAGTACTTCAGTACCACAGAGTATCAAAAAATTGTCAGTTGTCATTTCTGTACCTCAGGAGTCAGTCTTCGTGTCCGCAAGATAATTGGCATGCTCCGAAATCTAAACTACTCTACTTATAGATTAGTTTGCTGTCTGTTGTGGTCAGTAAATCTACCCACTTCCAGCTCTTCACACTCACTTCTGGTTTAAGCCACACCCACTTTTGGTGTAGTGTGACAGTGTTGTCACATGTGCTAGAAGCAATGAATCCTATGCAAATCCAAAAAAGGTCACAGTGGCACATGTGCATATGTAAGTGTACATGCCTCCATTCAAATATTTTACCAGGTCATGTTGCTCATGTTTTTGTAGTCACTCTCACTGCGTGGTGTGTACAAAATCAAATATTTCCATAGTCATGTGAACTGCGATGCAGGTGAAGTCCTAGTGTTCATGGTAGTTGTAGTCCATTAGGTAGTTCGAATACTAAACAACAAATCTGTTTGTCTGCAAACAAAGGATCCTACAACATACCAATTCTGAGTTGTTCAGATTGGGGGTGTAATGTTATTTGTAAAGCCAGATTTGAGATTTAACTGTTTTCATGCTGAAGAAGAGTCGGACCAGAAACATCCGTGGATTCAGAGGGTGAGGCGCCCCCTGCTGTCTTTGCTGTGTTTGCTATCTTCAGCTTGTGTTCGTTTTTTAGAATTAACTGATTAAGTTCAAACTCACATTTAATATTACCGAGCCCTACTTTCAGACAATAGACCATTTCGCTTCTTGTTTTGAAATCTATTACAATAACCATACGCAAATCATGTTGGAGTGGGTTCATGCACGATTTTCATCTCTTTTAATGACGTGCGGAAATGCTACTTGCTAATAGAGGTCCCTTGTGTGAAATCTGTATTATTGTGGAGAAAAGGTATTCTGTATATTTCACAAGTGAACATTTAAAACGTTTTTTTTTAATTTGTTACTTTTATTTCTTTAAAATAAAAATGACAGTTGTTCCATTAATTGGGAGTAATAGTTTTTATAATTATGCAGCTCTATCTGCTCAAAAAAGGAATCAGGGTATTGGTATCAATTTAAAGATGTAACAGGTCCCAGCCCTAGTAAAGAGAGTAATCTCTTTTTTTGACATTAGGTGTAGGGGCATTATGCATGTCTGTGCAGTTTTCATTAGAGAATATGGTCTTTGATTATTTGCAACAGAAAAACCATCCACATTAACATTAATGTTTTTAACTAACCAACCTGAAAAAAAAAAATCAGTGCTCAAAGACTACCAGTGACATATCACAGACTGGTGGTCTGTGCCTAGAAGTCAGGAACATAACAAAAAGCAAGCAATAAAAATAAAACCAGACATTTCCCACCTGTTGTATTAAGGACATTTCTGAATACTCAACAACGGACGACTGCAATCATGGAAAGAAGCTTCTTCTGGCAGTTAGAAAGAAAAACAGCAAAGGCGGTTCACCATTGACTGGTGTTACCAGTGATTAATTGTGCCTGTATTTGACGCCGAATGTTTATCTGTTGGAATGCACAATTTTAACATTCTTTGAAGGAGATAAAGTAGTAGAAGTAGGATATGTATGTTCTTCAGTCTGGTTCCAAGTGGTGCGGAGTATGAACTCCAGTTCCTTTTTGATTTCTTGGCTATATGTGGATTCAGTAGCCACCTTGAAAACATATCTTGTCTGTTCAACATGTTCATTTCAAATTTAGTCTGACTGAATTAAACATGCATGTGCTGTATGTCAGTTGCCGCTTGTCACCTGGCTGCTGTTTAATGTTAGTTTGGGTAGGGAAAGATGTAACCATGCTTTTTTGTTGTGAAGAACATTCTGTGACTAGACTAGTAAATGAACGGGAAGTGCAGGCAGTGTCTCTGTGAGGGCATGAGGGCATGATGAGAATTGCTGCCTCAGCAAGGTGTCTGTATTGAGCAGGAGGATGAAGCTTTAAGGTATGGAGCTCCTTGCAGCTTGGCTTATTTTTAGCCAGGGCTGGAGGCGACTCTGAGCTTTTCACAGTTTCAGCATGTTTTTGTAGCTTTTTTGAGGTGTTTATGGTGTCAGGTAGTTGTATCATCAAGCTATGGCATTGTGCACAGCTCAGAAGCTTTGATTTCGATTTATGCACAGCTCAGTTTTTAAAGACAGAAAGATTGATCCAAAGTAAGTCAACATTTGACTATTTTCGGTGAGGCCTGAACAGTATATCATGTTATTGTGTTATTGGCCTTGGCAATACTGATATTGTAGAAGGAATGTGATGGGATTATTTTGCTTTGTGCTGTGAGAAATTTTTTCTGTGGGTGGTTTGATGAATCAAAGTATTCATGTAATCTCTCAAATGTAAATTATGCATCATAAAAATGCAAATTAATGCAGACCAATATTTAATCATGCCAGTTAATTGATTCATTAGTGTATTTTAAATATATTGCAAGGCAATCAAGGTGGCCGTTATTCACAAAAAAAAGTTGCATAAGTAAGAGTAAAGAATAAAATATTTAATAAACAGAAAGTCTTTTATTTTTAAAAGACTGTAGAATGAGGTGTTCGTATAGTGTGATTATTTTCCTAAATATTTAAGCTCTATTTTACTGCAGTGAAAGATGCTGCTGCACCAGCCGTGTTATGAATTTTTCTGTTTTTTGGGTGGTGTCAGTAGTTCAAAACAAAAGCCCAGCACAGTATGTCTTTCAATGGAACATGGAATAGCATTTATTTATAACAGTGTGCATGAAAAATAAGTAGGCTACATCTACTCTTGTGCAGGACTGCCATGTGCACAAATTTTTATATTCTATTTTTATTTATTCTTATTATTTGTATAATGCATTATATTATAATTAGTTTTGCTAGGTCTGCCACAAATCTTGCATCTTTTTGTCCAGGTAGTTAAACTATTGTGGCTATACTTTAGGTAGGACTTCAGTAGTCATGCTGCTGGGCATTGCTGTACATGTTTCCTGTAAGTGCTTCAGATTGGAGGCGATGTACTGTATACCTGGGTGTTTAGGCTAGTTGCTTGTTGAGTTCAAAAAAGCTCAACTATGAGAGGAAACAGTCCTGATAACAGGAACCGCAATCATTTGCACTTGATGGACGGATAAAATCTAAACGCGCCAACCTTGAGTACACTGCTGCCCCTTTGGGATCAGACAGCATATTGACTGTGACACAGACACACCTTGTTGTGAGAGAAAAGATATGCTGACATTGGAACATCACAAGTAGTTTTATTGAGCATTATTTTTTTTCTTTACATTTGCATGCTATCATGTCCTGGAATTTTATGTAGGTCAGCCATATTTCCCGTTTTTCCCTCATGCTTGTCAGCATGGCTGCTCGCTCTGAAGCTAAAACAATGGGATTCTGTGAGCAGATTCTGTAAACATAAATCTATTTCTGTCTCATCTCTTTCCAACTGCCAGCAGCTACCCTGAGCTAATCCAAATGGCCCAGTTTCTCAGTAAACAAAGTATTAATTACTGTGATGTGTGATTCAGGTTGTCCTGTTGAGATCGACTTGAGCCTGAAATTTCCCCCTGCACGTAATAATCAGGGATTATGAGTGTCTGCTTATAGATGGCGTCTAAACATAGACTTTGCGATTAAGGATTGAATAGTTTTAGTAATGGAGACAAAAATACTCAGTGGAAAACTGCAGTAGATTGTACATAGTTTGGTTGTGTGACAATCCAAAGCTGGTTTTTCAGTACTTTAAAATGCCTGACTCAAGTCACTGCAGTGCTTGATGAGTTGGTTTTGTGAGCACAGAGAAAATACTGAAGAAGTACATTGGATTCCCCAGTAAGTTATCATGACATATTCAGAGAAATGGATAAAACATAAGAGAATGGTGCAATTCCATCACTGCTACTTTACTACTCTCAGGAAAATAAGTACAGAACTCTCACTGGGGCAGTACCCCTCTTGTCACTGGGGTGGTACCCTCAAGGGTACATCTCAGTACCTTTAGTCAGGGAACATAATTGTACCACAATCCGTTGAAATTAAAATTTCTAAACAGTATTGACTCCACATACCCCGTCTCGTCTCCAGGCTTTTTATTGTATTGTTCTGTTTTAAAACATTAGGCTATGAAAAGGTACAAATACGTACTTTTCCACTGGGAAAAACTTGTTTAAGGTACACGATTGGACCTTAAAACCACTGTTGTGCCTTTAAGGGTGCATTTACATCGTTTGTACCTTGATGAAGAAAAAATGTACCTGCACAGAACCTTTATTTCTAGCAGTGTATTTTATGGACACTGGTAGTTGGAGTGGGCAATGGTTAGAACAGAGAGTGCACCACTAGTGCCCCTTCCCAGTTTCTTCTATTTTTGTGTTTTTGTCACATTTAAATGTTTCAGATCATCCAACAAATTTTAAAATAAGACAACACGAGTAAACACACAATGCAGTTTTTAAATGGACATTCCATTTACTGAAGAGAAAGATTTATTCAAAATCTTTATCACCCATGTAAAAATGTGCTGCCCCCCATAAACCTTACAATTTGTTGTGCCATCCTTGGCAGTAACGACTGCAATCAAACGTTTGTGATAAGTTGAGATGAGTGTTCTGCATCACTGTGGAGGAATTTTGGCCCACTCTTCTTTACAGAATTGTTTTAATTCGGCTACATAGGAGGGTTTTCAAGCATGAACTGCTCTTTTAAGGTCTTGCCACAGCATCTCAATGAGTTTCAAGTCAGGACTTTGACTCGGCCACGCCAAAACCTTAATTTTGTTTCTTTTGAGCCATTCAGAGGTGGACTCACTTGTGTACTTCGGGTCATTGTCCTGCTGCATAACCCAACTGCACTTCAGGTCACAAACTGATAGCCGAACATTCAGGATTTTCTGATAGAAAGCAGAATTTATGGTTTCTTCAATTATGACAAGTTGTCCAGGTCCTGCAGAAGCAATGCAGCCACAGACCATCACACTACCACCACCATGATTCACTGTTGGTATGATGTTCTGATGGTGGAATGCGGTGTAACTTGCTCATGGATGCCATTTTTTGCCCAGTGTCTTGCTTATTATTGAATCATGTATATTGACCTTAACTGAGGCACGTGATGCCTGCAGTTCTTTAGATGTATGTCTGGGTTCTTTTTCTGACCTCCTCGATGAGTCATCGATGTGCTCTTGTTGAAATTTCGGTAGGCTGGCCACTCCTGGGAAGGTTCACCACTGTTCCAAGTTTTTGTGGATAATAGCTCTCATTGTGGTTCGCTGGAGTCCCAGAGCCTTAGCAATGGCTTTGTAACCCTTTCCAAACTGATAGATATCAGATACTTTCTGATAGTCTGATACGTTACCACAGATCTAAGACCTGGGGATGGTTTGAGCGGGTTGACAGACGTTTTGACCATGTATTGGCCAAAATGATTTTACATGACTATTAATTTTGTGTCAATTAAAGAAGCAAAATTTGGATCTCTTGGTTGATCAACTGCATTTGGGGTAAGTGGAAATTCACGTACATTTTATATTTTGCCAAACTAAACTGTGTTTGCTAAACCTAACTGTTTAAAACTACTGTTTAAAAATGCTGTTAAAAGTTTAAAGTTAAATTATTAATTAATAAAATCAAACAGTGCCTTAGGCTCATGCCTGAAGGTTGTATGTACATTTCAGAGAGAGAAAATAAGTTTATAATATGCACACTGCTTTAATTTTCACTCCATGTTTTACGTGTGACACTTTAGATGCGTTCCATTATGAGCTTTAGCTTTATTAATATATTCATAACTGTCAGCATATATTTATAAATGCATTTATGCATGGAAAACATATGGCTAACTTCTGCTCTGCACTCAGAACCAAGTTGACCATGAAAGAGACTAACATGGCCGTAACATTGTTCAATACAACAACACTAACGTCCAGTACACCTTTTTCCAACAGTTTATCTCGCTGTACTCACAGTGGCACTAATCTGCACCCTAATATTTTGTACAGTAGGGTTCTATAGATGGTAATCTTCACATTTGACTTCTCATCTTTGTACCTTAATAGAAAATGTGAGTTTGGCTCCAGGCTGCGTTTCTCTAAAGCGGAGAGAATATAATTTGAACAAGAGTTTGAGAAATACTCACTGGTTAGTGAAATAAATTTTTTAGTTTCTGGGTAGTGACTGCATTTGAATCTCAGTTAACTGTATTGAGTGTAGAACAGGTGGTGTTTGTCATGTTTGTCATAATCAATAACCGTGATTCTCTCTCAAAAGATCCTGAATCGATTCTCAAAACACCATAGTCAGATTTTTATACAGACTCTGCATTTCCCCTACAATCAACTCGTGCGCACCCAGAGACATTATAGAGACATTTGGCACATCCCGAGTTTGAGGAGGAAAAATTGCGGGATCTCACTCATGCGTGCCCGTTTGCAATCACATTGATCGTAATTTTCAAGTATATGAAATAAAAGGTCTGAAACCAAAGTAAACATGACCCTCTATAAGAGCGCGGCTTTGTTTAACAACCACCTTCATGAATTACTAATACGCTAGCAGGCCAGTTCACTAAGATTCAGAGTTTTTAAAGATTTACTGAAGGATTGACTGTAAAACCGAGAAAAAAATATGTGACCTGAAAATCTGTTGCAAGCTTCAGATGTTTGGATTAGGCTAGAAGCGCAATAATTATTATCACAGTGACTTTGGGTCAGTTAATGTACAGCAGCGTTACGTTGGTGCTGACAAAACCTCATGATAATGATGATAAACCTCATGATAATGATGATAAATGACAAATATCTCATGCTTTGCTTAGTGCCTTTCTTTATAAAGGAAATTAAATATTTAATCAGTGCCCTTTTTTTTCCTCTCCATTTTTTGCATTTTAGTTTAAACCTAATACGTGGTAAAGCAGACTTAGCAAGTATGCAGAGTGTAGGCTACATTGAAATTCAGCTAGCTAACACCACTTGTGAAATCAAAAATCAACATGGAGAATCGCATCTTGGCAACCTGAATCAAAATAATTGTCATAAAGAAGTTATTAAGTTTGTATATTTAAAATAAATGTGCCATGAAAATTAGGCATCAATATCGATGCAGGTTTCTGGTATAAGCTTGATACTTGAGTTCATAAAAATGCACAAATATTAACATCCTGCACCACCTGATGCCATGTGCCGTAAGCCCTAGTTAGTGTATCCTGCTGCGCTACCCCAGTATGAGTGGACACACTAAATGGAAACGTTTGCCACCAGTGTCCATATGTGCTGACTTTACTCCGTTTGACTGAATTGAATTAAAAGAATTATGAGGTTATGTTGATGGGTTAATATGTCTGTCTTTGTAAAACACGCTGAGTAGAGGCCGTGTTATCCTACCATGCGTATTTCAGTGCACAGTGTGGTTAGCAGAGCTACTGTAGCACACTTTCTCAGCATGTTTGCTCAGTACTCTGTGTGTTTTGAATGAAACAGCTTTATTGATAATTGTTTATAGACAGAGCTGTCTGTAGAGGCTGTGTTTGAAGTAGCATGTCGGACAGATCGTTTTCATAGAGAGTGAGCTTATAGATCGCAGGCTTTGTCTGTGTACACAATGGTCTATTCAAACATAAAGTGTGAGTCATCAGAGAACAATAATGTCTGGTTTAAGAAGACGTTCAACTACAGCTCAACCAGCCAATCGGAGACCTTCATTAAGATGTAAAACTCTACAAGTGAGCCCCATCGGATTAGCTTCCGATGTGTTTTCTGCTGTCACTGCTACACAGACTGTCATTGAAAGACATTGATGAGGAGCTTGAGAACAAAACTTTGAAATGTACTTTACTTACAGCCGTACAGAAGTGTTTTTCTAATGTGGACCAAAAACTCGCTCTTGTCCACTGCAGCACTGCTCGATCCAACGTAACTAATGTAACGTAGCTAGCTAATGCATGTAATTTAAAATCAGCCAGATTTGAATGATTCACTTGTTAGGATAAAAGTAAATTGCACTGTAGTTGTCATTTACACTAACAACTGCTTAATTGTAGGTAATTCATTATATTATCAGGCTTGGTATCAGCAAGTACTAAAATTATTTGCTTCTACTCAGTTTGAAAAAAATGACATCTATGCATCCCATTTCATTGGTGTAGGTTTTTTTTTTTTTTTGGCATTATTGGAAGACACTAGCTGCCTTTTACGTTGTATAAAATTGTGAAATTACTATTGCTTATAAATAATTGACCTATACAAATTGTCCAAAATTACACAAATCATGTTACATTAACTTACATTTAAAGAAGTTTTTCCTCCTCCTGAAGAGTCTGCTTTGATGGAAGTTTTTTGGACCTCGCGATGCAAAATCAACTTTATACTGATGAAGATTTGATGGTAATGGTAGATGATTCACTTACATGCTTGGGAGTTCTCTGTAAATACTTTTTCAGTGTGCTCAGATTCATCAACTCGGGGAAGGGGTCTGAAGCACAACCGACATTACAAAACGTTCTTCTGTACGTTGTTGTGTGCGGTTACACAGTTTGACCGTAGAGGTCTCCAAATCCCAAACCTTGCATATTGGAGCTTTAAATTTTAGTTGGGAGAGAATGGCTACAATTGGTTTATAAATATCTGTATAAATTATAGTACACAATATCAAATGAGGTGGTATGAGGTGTAGTAGAGTCTAACTCTGCCTAAGCGCTCAAAATGCAAGCAGAGATGCACTATTCCTAAGATATGCTCTTGTCAGTGGAAATTATTTAAGGTCCATTTGATTAACATCATCACTCATCATGTACTGGCGGGAGCTATAATTATGCAGTGTAGGACCTTACCCTGGTCTTGCCTGCCTACGCAAAATGACTTCAGGGCTGTTTTGCAATAATTTTATTTATTTTTTATTTTACCTTAATTGAAAGAATGCACAGAGTAACTTTCACCTTGTACTTCAAAGGATAATTTTGCATTTATTTAACCTTCCATGCTCTCCTTACATCTGCTCAGTGTGGCACAAGTGTGATTTTAAGTGCTGCATTCAGAAGCTGCTCTGCACAGGATTGATTTACTGTTATTACTGTTCTTTTAATTCCCTTTTTGTAAAGCAGCAGTCCAAGACCATAATAGTTTATCATTAATGCCAAGTAAATGTGCTCTTGGATTTTCATGTCTAACTTTGAATATCCAAAACCCAACACAGGTGGCAACATTTTCTTTTGCAGTTCCCTCAGTTCAGGATATTAACCAGGTAAGTGTGAACTCCAAAGTACTAGATATTTACATGATCGTAAGTTCAGAGACTAAATGACTAAAAATTACACCGTGGTGGCAAACGTTCTAGCTATTAAGCTGATAAAGTATATTTAGTGTAGGTCTGATGGTTCACCTTTCACAGTTCGATTTTAATGCAAGATGTGCAAATACACACCAGAAGCAAGAAAATAAATACTCATGTCAAAAAAATGTAAACAGCTAGCAAATTAAGTGTAGATATCATGTGAAATCATGTGAATAGTTGTCCTTTTATTAAGAGAGTGGCTAGTAGAACAACTTGCTGTCCATTGTATTTGCAGTGAATTGTGCCTTTTCTAGCTCTTCACAGAGTTCTACATTTGTTTCTTCGTCTGTTTTTGGCAACAGGTTCACGTGTGTGCTTGGAATTCCATTCCACAGCTCGAGCACATTAACCAGTGATAAGAATCACATGATTGTACAATTGAAAATGGATGCATATCTAATGCAGTGAATAGGCATATTGCCTTTCTGATTGCTTGAACACAGTCAGAGGTAGAGGGGACAGTTTGGCATCAAACATTGCTAGAGGCATTGGCTTTGCTGTCGGTGACTTGCACGCTCTGTGACTGTAGATTAAAAGTGGCTTGTTTTTCAAGAACATCCCTTCACTTTTTACTAAGAACCGTTTTTAACCGCCAAAGTAAACCTGAAATATTTTCATTGTGCTGAACTGAACAATATGTAGAAAACCCAATGTCAGTAGTGCTTTTTTTAAAACACTAACCCTACAGGCCCAGCAAAAAGGTGCTACATGTTACACATCATAATTTCTACATGGCTGAAGTTCTTATTCGCCAGCTTTTTTAAATGGACAAGCAATTGCACTCTGGGACCCGAATATAACTGATGCACCATTTGAAGTGGAATGGGGGATTGGAATGAGAAGGCAACTTCAGCTTCGCCAAATTTTTCAGGTCGTTTGTTTCATAAATGCATCTCATACTTGTACCTCCACCCCTCAAACTGCTGGAAATTGGAAAATATTGCAGTCATTGATGCTTCATTACCAGCTGGTCCATGCCTTGTCCTCATCGGTCAGGATTCCATGTTGGGCTGAGGCCAACCCCAGAAGGCCAGTCATTACTCTGTGTCCACTACCTCGAGAACAAAGTGGACTACTCCAGGTGCAGCGGACTAGACAGTGGGAACTGATCGAGGGCCTGCTGCTTTTTCATTTTCATTTGAAATGTGACTGAAACATGCCTGAGTCAGACGCTCAGCTAAACGGAATAACGTTGGTGTGTTTTGCACTGTTTGTGTGTCACATTGTCTGTGCTTGTTTGTGGCATAATAGCATAACCATTCTGACACTCGTACCTGAGAAATTATTTTGTCTGGTTTACCGTTCATGCAGTCCAAATTCTTTCACAGGTAGTTTTTGTTGTGAGTTTTGTCATTACCGTAACCGCCACTACGGTTACTACTTGTAGTGTTCCTTACTAGTGATCAGTAAGCAATTTCACTATATCGATATCATGTTTTACCTTTCCTGACCTTCATCTTTCCCTTATGCTGGTCTCAGATGACCCAATTAAACTCCCTCTCTTATTCCATTCCGCACCTCACCGAGCTCTCCACAGAGCTGCTAAAAGGGTGCGAGTCAAGGTCCTGCAAAGGGCAGCTGTGGTGAAAGTGTCGTGGGTGTGAAAAGAATATGCTGTAATCATAGGATAGCCTGAAACTAGAGATGGGTAGCCTAGCAGTTTGTCTAATAAGTCCTCTCTTTACTTCAGTGGTCAGGACTAAAGAGCAGTTGTGCTGTACTTTTGGTCAGTGCGGTTGAAATCTCAGAGGATGAGAACCTTTTGTCGACGTATAGGGTAGGCCTAGAAGGAAATGTTTTGGAAGTCTGTCCAATATGACAACAGGAAATTATTCTTGCATGAATTTAATAGCGAATTGCTTCTCCGCACGACTGGAATTGTAACTCCAGACTAGTGGATATTGCTCAATTTCAAATACGGCTGGGAAATTGTTCTTTTTCTTTTTCTTTTTTTTTTTTTTTTGCGAGCTTGTGCCTGCTGGGTAATCCAGCAGGTTTACCTATGTGGCCATATATAACGGTGTATGTTCATCTACAGTATTTGTTGTATATTGAAAAATAGATTAGGCCTAAATCATCATATGCAGTTCAGACTGGGAGGATGAAATATCCCATCTGTCCTCTATAAATTGGGAGAGTCATCCTGTTTCATTGTATGTGCTGTGACCTCCAGCCATTTTGCAGCAGTAATGGTTTGATAAAGGTGATGGCTTGGGATCTGTATTTGGAAGTCATTTCTTCTATCCTGTGGCTTTTACTGGGAGAATGTAGGTTAGAGCCCGACCCTTATGTCAGCTCACCGATATTATCAAACGCTGTTCACCCTTGTTCTTCTGTATCAATGGTGAAGCTTGGGCTACTTCAGCAGGGCTAATTTGCATGGAATTTGCACTGTGAATCAGAGACACTGTGACTGAGAATGTAAATGAACCTTTGGGTGCTGTTGCTGTAGAGGTGGAGAACAAGATATTTTATTATTATGCTGAAAAATTTTGTATCGTGATGATGAGCATATTGTGTGTGTCTGTACATAAAGAACACTGGAAACACT
>JAILXH010245859.1:14918-25235 GCA_023558415.1 Piaractus mesopotamicus
TGGCATGTAGTCTGCGTATGTGTGAGTTTTGGTGTATATTTAAACTGATCTGTTCTGTTAGTCTGCGGCTGATGGCGCTGCCGTTTTCCTTTCCCAGATCTTATCTCATGTCTTCATCGAGGAAGCCACTTTACCTCCCAGAAGATCAGGTAGGATGTAGATCTTTGTCACTGAAGCAAATACAGTAGATCAAGTTCTGACTCAGAGTGAAACAGCACCATAATACACTGGATTGCCAGATTATTAGGTACACCTACATTGTACTGACGCATCAGATACACAAAGTTGTATGCAAATGTTAGAACCCTGCTGGTCAAATTACATGTTGATTTTCTAAGTGAAAAAAAGTTAACACATCCTTTTAGGAGAACACACTTCTACACATTTTAATGCACAATTACTGTTTATTTTCTGACTTTAACGTATGGAAAAAAGATATAAAGCATAAAATGCAGCTTGTGCAAAAGTTATAGCATATGTATTATTTGATGTTTGATTAAATGCACTATAATTTGCAGAAAAATGCCATATTTAAGTTCGTCCACTGTGAAGGATATGTTACAAAACATGTCATTTCAAACTTTTACACATGATTATAATCGACTTTTGTCCCGCCTTCCACAGTGTGTTCTGTCCTAGTGGCTGCAAGGATGTGGCAGGAGAAATATGGGGTCAGCATGAGCAAGGCTACCGAGATGTAAGCCCTTCATTTCTTACGTAAAGATGTTTTAACTTGGAGTGATTTTAAAAAGTCATGTTTTTGGTTGTTTGTTTGTTTGTTTGTTTTTAGCATTTATAAATGTTGCTATTTTATAGACATTGCTATTTTATGACAACCTTTGTGAGTGGAAGCTCAACATGTGGCTACATGCAATGTAATGTGTGTTTTGTAGACATCTGTGCTTTGCAAAGCTGCTCTTCATGCAGGTATTATATCAGACAGCCAGGGAGGAGTGATCAATGTGACCCAGCAGAGGAGCATCACACTTTATGAGTCAAGCTTTGCCAATGGAATTCTGTCCAGAACGTGAGTGTACTAGCCTGTGGGCTGGTTTGTTGGACATGGATTAAACATAGTCTTGGACTAAACTGCAATGCTGTTGGTGTTCACAATGAAAAATTCCTTATTAGTCTAGATGTAGGCTCAATCTGGGTCTGGGAAGTGGCCAGATATCAGATAAACACATCAGTGTTGCTCCATGTAGGAGATCCAGTTGAATCAATAATGCTTAATGACCTCCCATAAATGGACATTTACAGCTATACTCATTTGATTCAGTTAAGCTCTGTGGTAGATAATCCAAGAATAATGACTGAATTCTTTATATGTGACTTGAGCAATTGAAACAGATTGCTCTCTCACCTCACACTCTCTTTTTGTTATTTCCCTCACAGGGGTTCATTGTCAGATAAGAGGCTTGTCTTCACCAGAGGTAATGCTAGTGCTGACTGAATTTACATAGGAATGTTATGGCTATATACTTAATAATCATATCTTGTATGAGCACCATATCATTTTCTAACAGCTAATTCTGTGATTTTAGTAAAAGTAGAGTTGTGATTTCCTTCTGTAGTATGGCACCAATTTGGGGTGAAAAGGGCAGTACAGTTCTTTGCTGGAGTGTGGAGTATGCCCAATGACATGAAAGCTCTACACATAATTATAGTGTAACTAATATGTACTTACAACTGCTACTTAGTACTTACCTTGAATGTAGTATCATCATTACCCATGGGACAATGACACATTACCAGTGTCTAAAGATAGTGTACAAACAGCATCAAAGTTACTATTTACTTGCTCAGCCCATGAAGTGAGAACTGACAGACTCAGTAATTTTGCAACATTCTTTTCCCTCCTACATTCCATGCAACAGCCTGTGACAGTCCACTACCTGTGATGACCTACAATGTCTCTTCCACATGGGAGGAGGAGGACAGGCTGGTCTGGTCTCTGGAAGACAGAGACTCCAAAAGCCAGTTGTTGCAATGGTCAGCCAGCCCTCAGGATCAGCAGCCATGGCTGGAGCTGGAACTATGGACCCGAAGTAACATCACAGGCTAGTGGCCCAATGTGATTTTATGTCCATCTTTTGAGCAGCAGTTCTTTTATATCACTTTATCGATTTTACATTACATTTACGTTGAACTGAAGACTGCTCAGATTACCAAGTGGCACCTGTCTGGTTGGACACTAAATGTCTGACCAAGTGTTTGTATGTTGCTGACGGGGTATTATAAAATTCTTTTCTTTCTAGGAATAATTACAAAGGGACTTCCAAACGTCTACATTGAGACTTATAGCCTCATGTTCAGCAAAGACCGCAAAAACTGGAAAGTTTATAAAGATTCATCCAGCAAAGAGAAAAAGGTACACAGTTTGCCTTCCAGTGTATTTCTCAGAATACAGTGATTTTGCATTCAGAACCATACAATATCAATACCGCACCAATTTTGGATTCACTTAATGATGGAGCTGCATCACTCATGTTCTGCTTTCTGCGCAGGTGTTTGAGGCCTATTCTGATGGCCACACGATTGCTCTCAACAGCCTAGTTCCTCCAATAACTGCACGCTACCTCCAGCTCCGGCCGCAGCGCTGGCATGGCAGGGCATCTGCACAGGTACAGGTGCTGGGCTGCACCATGCCCTCTTTCCGACCCCGCTTCAGGGGCGAAGGTGAGACTCCATCTCTCTAATAAGGCTTAGCCTTTGTTCTAGATATTTCTTGGTTCTTAGAAAAGTTTTAAAAACAACTGCCTTAGAGGCTGAACAAATTGTAATTTCTAGAGGGGCATGATAACGCTTTTTCTTTTCTAAAACTGATATTGATATTGAAGACATGGATATTGTCGAATGGCAATCCATTTTTTTTCTTTACAAACTACTAAGCATTAAAATTCTTGATTGAAGCACTTCACTTAAAATCAGTATCTATAAGTAGGCTAACATGCTCATTTACTCACACATTCTACTACTCCACAGAGAGAAATACACAGCAAACAACATCACACAGTGTGAGTGTGTGCTATTTCAGGATATGTTTATCACAGGATTCAATCTGATTGATTCTTTTTTATCCAGTCCCGCATTTTCTGCTGAAGTTAGCTCAATATTGATACCCACCATGTCATCTCTAGTAATTTCTCGAGTTTCAGAAGGCTTATAATTATGTACTGCCCATCATTCTATTGAGACAAGATCTTTGTTGAGATCTGTTGTTTTGCTAATGCCATGGTTCTTAGTCCAATCATTCCATTCCCCAGGATCAATCACAGTGAAGCCAGTTGCGACAGAAATAGTGCTGCTGCCTCAAGCCTCTACTGAGAGTCCTGTGATCACAAAATCCTTAAGTGAAAGTGAGTACGGACAGTGACTGAGTGACAGTGGTTTCCACCAGAATTTCTACTGCAATGATGTACTCCGAGCTTGAAAAATCTATTTATTTGTCATGTGGCACTTTTTCAGAGGTGAGCCATACAAAAGACATATACCTCTCCTGGACTTATAATCTATCAAGTTCATGATGAAGTGTTTAATAAATCATATCTACTAACAGGACACATGTGCTGGGTAATGTGTACCAGAGCAGGCAAACTTGATGTCAGATAACAGGAACTGGAACGCTATCAGGCACAGAACAAATACACAGGGAAACAAATGACTATAGAAAACATTGTGCCTATGTGACAATAAATAAGATAACCAGATGAAAATACACTAACATAAAATACTAACACTAACATAGCTCAATTCCAGTGACTGTGAGCTCAGCTTGAACGTAGCCACTTCAAGCAGCTATATCTGTAATAATTCAGTAAGTCATATTGTCAATACACTATCAGTTTGAAAGCGTAGATTCCCCACACACAAATCTTTGTTATTACTATTATTAATGTTGTTGTTGTTGTTGTTCGCCATCTCTGTATCATGATCACTGCATTTAGATAACTGCTGGCCAACACCTCACAACTCCTAACAATTAAATAATGTCTCTAAGAGTGTCAAAGCACTTTTTTCCCCCAGTGTTAATTTTGTGGTGAGTTCGTACATAGACATATGGAGACATTAAGGATGGCATGCAAAGCCCCACTGTCTATACCCTTAATTCTTCTTCTTATTGACTAGGTATGTAAGATTGCAGATGCTAACAAATAAGGCTTCTCTCATTTACTTACAGGCTCCAGCCAGCCAATGCTATTGGTGGTGGGTGTGGTTCTGGGCATGGCTCTGTGTGTGGGTTGTTTGTTAGCAGGGCTTTTGTGGAGAAGAAGGTACTTTTCCAAATACCCACATTACATGCCATCTGTTCTCACAATCTGAAATGTTACCATTGATATAGAGTGGCGCGAAAGTATTGCCTTTTAATACAACTTGCATCTCTTGTTTCAGGAAAAAGGCTGTGCATATGAAGAAGTGTTGCCTTGACTCAGGTAAGCCTGGAATACAGTGTTTTTGGTATTTCAGCCTTTAGCGTTCTAGGCTTGCTTTCCTGTGATTTGTAATTAGGGTGTTACCTGACTAAGTGGCATTGTCTCCTGTGATTCAGGCTCTCAGAGTTTTAATGGGAAGAAGCTGCCTTATACAGACTCTGAGCTCATAACCTACCCTCTGGCCAGGAGTGTACACGACAGCCTCCCAGACCCTCCTCTTAATGGTGAGCCCTCAATAACAGCACAGTAGAAGCTGCAAAGCATCAGTTTTACTCGGTTACTTCATCAGTTCTGTCTGTGAACAGCCAAAACACAGAGACAAAAACAAGCTAACGAGTAGCAATTTAGCCTGTTTTCTAATTTGCTCAGCAGCTTACTGTGGATTATATGAGCATCAGGAGAAAACCCAAGTACTCAAAAATCTAAAGACTAAGCTAACATGGGAGGTATGTTATCATCTGAACACCTATAGTCATTCACATGTTTGGGAGCCCCTCAGTAAATGTACATGTTTGGCCTATTTTGTGAGGGAAAATAAGTTAACACATCCTCTATAGAGTACACACTCCTGCACATTTTAATGTACAATTACTGTTTATTTGCTGAATTTAACATATTGGGAAAAATCTGGGCCTGAGGTTTTTTCATTATTTAATGTTTTTTGTTTTTTTTGTTTTTTTACAATACATTAAAGACACACACACACACACACACACACACACACACACACACACACACGTCTTCTAAGCCACTGATTCATTCTGGGTCACGGGGGGAGCTGGAGCCTATCCCAGCAATCACTGGGTGAAAGGCATTAAGTGTTTTTTTTTTTTTTTGTAGAGGATGTGTTAACTTATTTTCACTTATAAATTCAACAAAACATATAATGTGACCAGGGATGCCCAAACCTTTGCATACAACTGTATCTCAGATCTGGATTATGTTCATGTATTGATACAGTAAAAGTACTGTGGATTATAACTGACCACAGAGCAAGATGAAATTGTCTAGTTTGTATAAAGATGTCCCCTCAAAAAGGTTTTTAAATTATGTTTTGCCATTTGACTTCCATTGGTAGTCAGTGAACTCTTGATTTATGGCCTAGTGCATGAAAAGCATCCATTTACAAATTAATAGGGTAATTCACAAAGAGATTACAGTGCAGTTTATGCCATTAAAACAGCCACAAAACAGTGTTTGTTGTGATGATGTCGTGGGGTACAAAAGTTCTCACAGTAACCGCAGATAAAGAGCTTTCAGACGTAGTGCTAATTCAGTGCAGGAATGAGGGGGTTAGTGTGGTTGCAGTAGTAGGACAGAAAGAGAGGAGAAAAGAGGGAGTAAGAGTGACCCTTCTGTTCCCCTCGTTCCTGCTTCATGGCTCTGCTGAGCAGCCAGTGCAACTCAAGAGAGAGTTCTGATGGCTTACCCTCTGAGTGCATTCTTTCTGTTTCTTTCTTTCTCTCTTTCTCTTTCTATTTCTCCTTCCCTCTCTTTCAGAGGCTCAGTGGCAGCATAAACGTGTCTTTCTGCAGTCGACTGAGCTTCTCTGAAAGGGAGTCTTTAATTGGTGCCCCAATGACGGGCACTCATGCTGGAGCAGCACTCATCCCCCTCCCTGCCTCAGGCCAACACATACTTCAACAAGGCCTTCAGTCCGAAGTAGGACAGAGAATCATCAGCCAAGACAATTGGGGTCCCTTTTAGAGTTGCTCTAATTAAAGCAGCTTCACCCTATTAGGATGCATGCAGCAAATCAGAAAGAGTGAGACATGCGTAGACGTCTGTGCATGTTCCACATCCTTAGAGTATGGTGTGTGGTCCATCATGGATTTACACATCAGACATTATAAAAAAAGACTGAATATAGACTTGTGTATCATTTTAAACATTTTTATTAACTATGCAAATGTGCTGATGACTGCTGATGTTCTATCAGGAAACTGTAAAAGTTGAAAAGAGAGGAAAGTGCTTAGTTAATTACTTACCATTTACTTATCCTAGAACTGATGTGGTACAATTTTGTGCCATAATGGTTCTTATGGCTACATTGCATCACTGTGTACTATTGAATGTAATGCATATACTATTGTATGCAAAAGTTTGAACACCCTTAGTCAAATTATGTTTTATTGATTTTGTAGAGGTTTTAGTTTAACATTTTGCAAAAAATTAAAACATTAAATATAAAATGTGCCGTAACTTTCGCATGGGCCACAATTTGTGTTTTACTTTCTTTTCAAAATGTTAAATTCAGCAGATAAACAGTAATTGTGCAGTAAAGTGAGGTGCATCAAAGTGCAGATGTGTGTGCTCTGTAGTGGATGTACTTATTCTCACTTAAAACTAAGAAAACATGTAATTTGACCAGGGGTGCCCAAAGTTCTGCATATGACTGTATCTAATATCAATTATATAGAAAAGAAATAGAATCGCCTTTTAATTATTAGCCTAGAAGTGACTTGATGTATGTCATGTTGGAAGGCTCTAAAACCTTGGCAAACAATCAGTGCATTTACATATACTGTTATATATGTTTATGTTATAGCGATTTTGTGCCGTCTATTTGAGTTGAAGGTATAAGGAGTGTTTTGGCTCAGACTGCCTTTTGAATGACACAAGGCAACCAAACAGATACATATATCAGTCTTCTCACATCAGTGTAAGATACAGCCCCTTTAAGTATCCACTGCAGGCTATTGCAGTAATTAAGGATATGTTGTAGACAGAAGTCACAGCCACTTGAACCATGCACAACAACATTTACTAAATGATTATAATGTATTTCATATAGCAGCATGAACTAATAACATTGACTAAGGCTATAATATCTTTAAAATAGTTTTTGAATGCTCTCTGAATTCAGTGTTTTTAGACTTTACACCACTATTATGTCTCTTTCCTGTGTTTGCAGACTATGCTGAGCCTGATGTGTCAGCAGGTGGGCAGAAGGTGGGCCTCACTTTCCGACCAGAGCTGGAGGAGGGTTACACCATGCCTTTTGCCCTCAACCACTACGACACCCCGGGTCAGCTGCCCGAGTATGCAGAACCCCTGCCTCCGGAGCCCGAATACGCCACACCCTTCAGTGAGCAATGCCAGGACCCCTCACAGCTGAACGCACAGCACACACACTCTCAGCTGTTTCAGGCAGGATCTGGTGCTCAGGGCGAGAGGGCGTCACCAGGGCAGCCAGAGTATGACTGCCCGTCTCACCGTGGCCTCTCTAACGGATACTGCACTCCAGTCTTCAATGGCAGTGGCCCACGCAAAGCTAGTCTGATCTACGCAGAGCCGCAGCCAGTAGAGGCGCTGCTGCAGCATACCTACCACGAGCCCCTATGAGTTACCACGGCAACCCCTAGGGGACAAATGCAGTCATGCTAAGCCTCTCCTACTGCTGCTTCATGCCCCCAGTTTCAGTAATGTTTTTAACATGTCCTCGTCAACTTGGCCTCATTTTTCCTCAATGTCATTTTAAGGGCTGTTCTATTACATTATCAGCTCAAGTGAAGTTGGTTAGATCAGAGGTAAAACTGGCAATTTACACATGAGTTGAATTAGGTCTGTTTTGCGCAAGGAAATCAGCAAACTATGCTGGACACTGGACCTCCAGAACCAGAGGTGAAGACCCCTGGGTTAGATGACCCCTGCGAAGAGTGATGGATCAGGTCAACATAAATGTATGCTTGGCAGAAATCATTGCAATCTGACATAATTCTTTTTCTAACCTGATAAATGGTGGTTAAGACCATATAAAATAATTAATACTTTAAACCTATAAAATTTGATTTGCAACATTTAAAGCGGGCTTTATGCAGCATGTACTCCATCTGTTATAGATGACTGCTGATGCAACTTTATTTTCATTTTTCATTTTAGTTAGCAAAATAAAAAGATACACAGCAACAGCTAAAGAAAAGCAATGCAACGTAGATCTCATTCTAAACTTAAAGCTTAGCCATTCACAAAGATTAAGTATGTTACGCTTAGACTTGCACTCAGGCTAATTAGTTCATGCAGGCTGGCCTAGACAAGAGCGAGCAGGTTTGTGTTAAAAAAAACTACCTCCCCTTGTCCAGTATGTATACGAATGGCCACTTGACTAACATAGGTGCTATGCACTTCTGAGTTGTGGGCCGAAGTTGGCAAGAGCGTGTTAAAAATATTGAAACAGAGGACAAGAATATTTAGGACTGTGAATGCCTAAAGAGAGAGAAAGAGGTGTAGAGGGAGACAATCAGTGCTATGCACTGTTCCCTCCACTTAAACCTCAGTCACCTCATGCACTGCTAATTGAACAATTTTATGTATTTTCCTTACATGGACTCGTATGAGTCAGTTTTAGGCACTTATATGCATATCCTTGATTTGGTCTGTTCAGACATGAATTCAGCATGCAAAACCATCTCTGTATGCACAAAGCACTTTTAAAACCAAGTGCTAATTCACAACAGTGAATAAAATGAATTATAAGAGTGAAATATTTACTACTGCCTTTTATTCGCTAATGACTGACACTGAAATCAGTCTGTTTTTTATGAAGATAGGAATCTGGAGTTAAGTGATTATTTGGTGGACCACTGACCTTCTGAGTATTTATGAGTGTGTGTGCATATGGCATATAAATATGCTGAGTTATAAATACATATTTCCTTTTTATTGTTGTAAAATAAAGCTGTAAAGCTTTTTACAGAAAGCAGATTCCAGCTCAGTCTTGTTTTTTTTGAAAATGAATGTGCTCCTCAGATACATCAATAAGAACAATCAATAAGAGTAAACATGTCCTGTAGAACAGGGACAACTTTTCTGTACCCCTCACAAATCAAATAATACTAACAACTCCTGAACCAGAAGTAGCCCAAAAGTACAGACGTTTGTAGACACTTGCTCGTCTGCTTAACTGCTCTTCTGAAATCCAAAGAATGCAGTTCCATTGCTCCACAGCCCAGTGGTGGGGGTCTTTATACCCCTCTAACTGACACTTGGCATTGGGTATGGTGATCTTAGGCTTATGTACTTCTGTTCCAGAGCATCCCATCCTATTGTCAATGCTCTTCTATGGAGCTGTGTGTGTGCATTTGAATGACTGGGTCAGCAGTGGGTGCACCTTAAAGTAACATACTAATTTGAAGATGTGTCTGGATACTTTTGGTCATACAGTGTATCCAGATTTGGCATACAAAAATGTTGTGTTTTTTATGTGATTACACAGTGTAGATACATTTCAGATGTGAAGTGAAAAGTCCCCACTGAATTCTGTAGGGTTCTATAATCTGCAGAACAAGAAAAGAATTTTCACAGAATGACTTCAGAGAAGATATCTATCTCCACCTGGTGGCTGTTGTAAAGCTAGCACATTATGAAAACTCAAGGTTATGTGCAGGAAAGTAATTGTATGGATTTGGGTATGAGTAGAGTAGAGTAGATGTCAGAACATTGCATCTTGGACGAGGGAGAAATTACATTAAAATATTTTTTTTCCTACTTTTTTCTACTTTCTTTGCATCACCCTCTCAGCGGCCAGACTGGTGAAATTCTCAGGACGATGTCCAGTATTTACTGTGGGCAGTGTGAGCCTGAACATCACTGTAGAAGTGCTGAAACCGCTGCTTAGTCTCCTCACTGCTTGTTGATTCAGTTTGGCCAGTTTTCGTAGGCAGTGTTAACCAAGCCAAAACTTGTCCTTATTTGTCCCTCATTTTTTCCTGGCGGACTTTGGAAAGCTATTTTCTTTCAAATAGGCTACCCATGATGGGGAGCCATTAAGTATCACTGAATTATTCCTTGGTTGCTTGGTGAGGGAAACTTGCAGGACTTCAATGTTACAACTCTGGTTTAGGAGAGATTGCTTTTTTTTTTTTTTTTTTTTGGCATTTTTTAA
>JAILXH010245912.1:22703-59128 GCA_023558415.1 Piaractus mesopotamicus
TGGATTCAGGGCTTGTGTTTGATCTCTCTGCTGCCCTTGTTGTCCCAATGCCATGTTTTGCAAACATGAAAAACTCTCAGAATGGTTTTTTCCCCATAACAAGCCTCTCAGTAGGCCATAGAGGGGGGCTGGGAGGCGATGAAGGGGGCGGAGGGAAAGACAGCCTCGGTGTATGGTTTCACTACAGAAGCCTGCAGAGAGGAGGTTTGTGTTTCCTTCTTTTGTTTGCTTTGGCAGATCAGGGATAATGGTTGGCTTCTTGACTCTGAAAGTGTTAACTCTAAAATCGGGGCAGTGTTTGCGCCAGGATTAATGCAGGCGTGTTCGGGTTTTTTCCAGAATTAAGATGAATGCATGAATTAATTAATTAAAAACTGTGATCAGTTTGATTAGTGTTTGTACACTTGCATGGAGTGCATTGCTCAGTCTCTACATATATATTTATGTATTAATTAATTAGTTATGTAACGCAACTAGATGTCAGTTTCCGCTTGTGTATTTATAGTATATAGTATATTCAAAGGTGAGTGAATACAAGGGCACATTACATCCAACATACAGTATTGTGCAGAAGCCAGAGGCCACTTTTCATTTGTTTAATTTCCAGTCAAAACGGCCATTGAATTATTTATTTTTTCATCACTAGAAAAAAAAGCAGAGAACATATATTTAACAGAAGATTACACAAAAGCCTTGACAACCAAAACACAAAACCCTTTGCCTTCAGTTTCCATTCAGTTCAGTACAATTTCTATTCTTTCCAGAAGACCTGCTTTCAGTTTTTCAAAGAAATTTTGCAGGGATATTCAGTGTTGGAAGTTTTCTGCTTCTCGCAGTCCAAACACATTCAATGATAGTAAAGTCTGGACTCTGGGGTGGCCAGTCCATTGTTTTGAGAAAAAAACACAGGCAGCTTTGTATCGTTGAATATGTTTTTTGAACTCCAGTTTCAGAGACTCCTGTTTTTTCCACTTATTTTTCTTTGACTTTCCCCTCCACTTTCCAAGTGGATTACTTTATATCTAATCTCCTCAGAAATGTCTCCCGAAAAAGTATTAACTTGTACTTACTGGCCCTTTTGACCATAAATTAAATAAATGAAGTCTCTGACTTTTGCACAGTACTGTGTATAAACATTCTTTCCTTGGTATATCCTAACAATCAGAACAACCAAGACAAATCTTGACCGCAGATGTTTTTTAATATCTAGCCAACTCACCTCTGTTAGATAAGAAGCACGTGATTACACACCAGATTACTCAATATAGCAGCAGTCGACAGTGACCTCATTCAGACTGTGAGGAACTGGAGTTAAGCTAAACATCTCTTGGACAAAACGGGAAATGAGGCAATTGTGAAATCACTGAAAGGAAGACAGAGTTCCTCCTTAGCCAGGAAGACGAAATTAGGCTTTGTGATTAAATAAACATCGTTATTGGGCAGAGGCTTTGTGATACCCACTTCTTTATTTTGATGAAGAATCTCTTTGCATGTGTTCCATTGATGAATGTGGCACAGAGGTCCAGAAGTGAAGAAAGAAGTTCTCTGTAGGCAAGACTAGTCATAACCTATTATACTTGGCAATGTGATGTTTTTAACCATTATTTCTTCGAACGTATTGGCGGTGGCACATTCAGAGACTTTAGCAAAGTCTCCTTAAGCTCATTAAAATGAGCGTAGTCCCGTTCAGCTCATTAAAATCTATTTGGCATAGGAAAATGTATAAGTGGAATTAGAGATGTGTTGTCTATCACTATACAAAAGAAGCACAGTTCTGCTTTTATTGTTAGATGCGCTGCACTGGTTTTTGAGCGAGCTTACGCACAAATTCAGAATGTAATATAGATCATTAAGGCCTTATTATCAATTTGTTTCATCAGTGCAACAAAACTATGAAGCATGCATTTATTTGCTTGCTTAAAAAGGTAGACTGACACAAACAAAACAAAATTCTAAAAATGTAAGTATTCCATATAATTTTGCTAAATATGTTCTTTACATGTCAGAACAAATTAACAGCTTCAGCAAGTCATGTTATAAATGTAGATGAGTGGATAAAGAGACAGCATTGGCCACTTTATTGGATTGACAGTGAAAGGTTAAATGACATATCCAAGTCAACTCTCAAGTAACACTCATTATTATCTTCATAAAATACTTGCTGCACGTCTTTGACGTAGACACAAGCAGACACATGCATACAAAACCCTCAGTGTCAATACAAGAAATTCTTTCTTTTTATGGCGCCCCCTCCACCCCTCTGGTAGCCCCTTCTGGTTGATTGTGGAGCTTAGGCCGTACCTTTAGAGTCCGGAGATCCATTAAGTCACTCAGCATGCAGCCCCTGTCAAGCTGAAACACATGCATGGAGCAAAACCCTCCATATGGCAAGAAGGTTGCGATTTTTTTCACCCAGCAGCGGCGGTAGTGCAAACGTTCTGTGGTATGAGAGCCAACACAGGCTCGCCCGACAGCTGCGGCTGCTTACTTGTGAATTTGTGCCATCATTGGAAATATTTAATGGCATTCCTGCAGTGCTCACCGTTCTAAATGGCTTTTTATATACGGGGTTGCTACAGAGATGGCCACAAACACGTTGTAAAAAAAATTAAAAACATTCCGTATCCAAGTACTGGTGTTTGACCAAATCTTCACCTCAACTTTTGTGAGAAAACTTTCAAAACTTTTCTCACATCTGCAGCTAGAGCTGCATTTACAAACACCACCCAAGAAGGTAGCTGGGCAACTGGCCTCTTGTCATAGTGTTCTGTTTTAAGGCTGTGTTTGTCAAAGCCTCGCTCTTCACTCAAGCTCTGTCAGTGAAAGTATGCATGGAACTTTTTTCACCATAACTCAAGCAAGGAGTGGCAATAAAATGCCTTTAAGGATACAATGTGCCATTGAAGCTCTTGTGTTTTGTCAGTAAAGGGCTCCTTATTCATTTAAACATGGGCTGGCTGGCTTGTTTGAACAGCCTTCGTCTGAGTTTTCAATTTTATTTGTGCTGGGCTAGTATTTCTGCAGCTTCTTGAAGAAGACCCTAGGCTGGACAACTCAGTTAGCACTTAGAAGTTGCAGTGAAAACCTGTGGTAACAAAAACATGGTGCAGTGAATTAGTTCTCACTTGTACTTCAGTGAAACAAGTGGAAATTCTGTGGAAAACACATTTTTTGAGAGATATTTTATGTATCGATTTTTTAGGATTTTAGTTTGAAACGCCGTTGTCTTGACTGAATGAAAAACGAGTGTAAATATAATTAATTATATAACTTAATATGTAATTAAATTGTATTAATTTATAAGTCAAAATAAGCCAACAAATGCAAACGTTGCTTGAATAATTTGTCATCTATCATAGCCACCAAGCCACATTTCAGTACTTCAGAAAATGCTAACAATGTCAATGATCTTAACTACCTAAACACAGTACAGTAATTTATAAAATGCAAATGATGCTTCAGTGCTGCTTTGTTGTTTATCATAGCCACCTAATCACAGTACAGTCATTTAGCACATGCTAATGACGCATGATGGGCCAAATTCCTAATTGTGTTAGACACTAAAATCAACACAGTTACAATAGTCACTCCCGGTTCCCGATTGAACGTAACTTCACCTCCGTAATCTCACTGACATGCAAAGTCCAACTACTGTCAGAAAACAAAAGCTTAAAAAAGTGAACCGCCTGCCGCTGTGCTGTTGTTTACGGCTATGCCACTTTTTGCATTCTGAAAACAAACAAGCTAATCAGGTTAAATTACTGTATACCTGTCTGTGCTTTGGTGGTTCCAAAACTAACAGAAGACTTTTCAGAAGTGGTCTATAGCATAGAAATCCACATATTCAGCAACTAAAGATTAGGCGTAAGCTACGTATGGGTGCTCTAATTGCAGCTATAATTTTTTTGCTGACGGTCACCGCAAGCCGCAGTGATAATCAGTATTCAGAGCTTCACTTAAGAGAATCTAGAGTAGGCAACCCCCTGTGAAAAGTGTTACTAGTTCAAAATAATACTCAGTAATACCTAAGGTTGTAGTTAATTACATTAGTAGTTAATTCGTTTCTTTTTAAGCAAAGTTGCTTTAAGGAAACTTTATCCTTTCACATTCTTAATGCTGCATGTTGTCAGACCTCTTATATTTTCAGTTCTGGTAACGACACACTAAATCTAGTTAGCTGAACTCAATTTAACTGAGTGCAAACCAGTTTTACCTAGTAACAAAACTTCCAAGTGTTAATCTGTAAGACTATAATTCGAAACTGTTTTTGTAACTTTTAAACAGTTTAAGTGGTGCCTCATTCTCTGTTTGCCTTTCCTAATTTTGTGTATTACAAACCATTGTTTCTTACAAAGGGAGCCTTCAAAGGAATCCTACATGTACAACAGAGTAGTATTTGTCATTGACCGTTTTTAATGCCAACACATGTAGCCACACTCTCTCAGAACACCAGTGAGTTTTGAAGTCCTGCGCACTGTAACCCTTTCCGTCATTCCTCTGTATAGCTAATGGTCTCCAATGCTTTCTTACACGTCTCCAGATCTCTACCCTTAGACCGAGAATGAGGTGTGATTCTGAACAGCTCGTAGGCCACATGGCATCATTAGTTGGAGTTTTACAGAGTGAGAAGCTGCATGGTTTCCTCTAACCTGCTGTCAAGGAATTACACAGTTTTTACTGTGAATCTTGGGTTCTGTAGTACGATAGCAAGTTTGTTCAAGGACTGCTATTAAGCTTCTCATAACTAATTTGGGTCCATGTATTTGTGACCTTTTTTCTGGGTAAATGCACCCCATCTTCGGTCTGTACATGCTTTAATATTGTAAAAATACTACATAAATACAGTGGAGAGGCACTAAGGATATTGATAATTAGCTATACAGCCTTTCTGTGCATTCCATTGACCTCATCTATAAATTTACCTCTTTCAACAGCTGCATACATTATGGTAGCACTGCCTTGGCTGGTTTTATAATGAACTTTAGCATACATAGCTGCCTGGATGGCAAACTGTACATTGGGGCTAAGCCATTTGCACAATTGACAGTGAGGTACATAAATATGGCTTGAAAAAATTCCCAGATTGTTGACGGTGTTTTACTGACATAGCACGATTCTAGCTCAGCGTTTTTAGTGTGAAGTAACACCCCTAGGCAAGGCTTTTCTCCATCATAGTAGGACATCTGTGATTACAGCCTAACTCATACTGTCTGCTTAATGGCATGTACTGTATGCTTGCATGAGTTTTGAAAGTTATATGGCCTCTGAATAGGCATTCAATAAAAACACTGTTCCTATTTGAAGTTCAGTCATACAGTATGAATTGCTCAAATTTCACTGTGTGTTAAAATGGCACATTTTGATATGTGAGCTTTGTAAAAGACTTGCATGTGTTCAAGCAGCATGGTAGGCTTATATTCCACAGCTGTCTCTGTTGTATTTTTGTTAGGCTGTCTTACACCGTTTCTGCAGATTCAATTATATGGCAAAGCCACTTTAGCCTACAGTGCTTTACTATTAGCAGCGGTGGTGCTCTAATGTACAGCACTGTGCAAAAGACAGACAGTGAAAAAAATTTATTTAATTATATTTAAGCCAGTAAGCATAGTTGTTCATTATTCAGTGCAGGAAGAAACTTTGCCTTAATTGCAGCTTCCATTGCTTTTTGGACATCTGCTGTCAGTTTTTCAAAGAAATCTGCAGGGATATCCAAACATGAATAACTTAATACTTAATGGCTAGAAATGAAATAAAGGAAGAGTGATCTGTTTTCTGCACAGTTCTGTAATATATGGTTAGAAGCATCCTTTTCCTCCGTAAAAGAATCCAAATTCTTCCTTTTTTAACATTATCAAAGTGTTTTCTGTCGCTCTGAGATAGCAGGCAGTAATAGACGTATACCAAATTTACTAAGTATATTCTTTTTGTTTTAAATATATTGAGTAAGCTGGCGCAGCGTATCAGCATTGAATGCTCAATTTGCCATGGTAAAACTGAATTGATTTCCTCACTGCAGGGCCGTTGCATGTGCTGTGGTCAGGAGGACAGTAGAGCAGGAACAGGCAGCTGAGGCCGCATGTCATTGGTCTCGCTCCATATGGCCTCGCGTGTCAGCATTCATTAAGGGCAGGAGTGGTAACGTAAGATAGACAGGAATCAAGCATTGAGTGTCTTAGGCTTAGAGTCAGCATCAGATATTCACGTTTCCAGGATTAGCTTCCTCATTACAGCCCCGCCACACACACACACACACACACACATACACCACACCACACACACAGTTCATTGGAATACTATAGTCTGTTTGGTTTACTTGAAGCAGCTGAACGATACAGCTCAGCTTGATAGTCATGTATCGCAGCTATCCAGAAAAACAAGATGGTAACTTGATAGGACAAGGCAAAAACATTCTTTACTTTTATTATAAGTTAAGATTCCTAGCAATTTCGGAGCATTTCTATTGGTCCATTTTTCAAGAAATGTTTACACGGTGTGAAGTGTAGCTGCTGTGCTAAAAAAACAATGGAGACGCTTATTTTTTATTGTTTTATTATTGCTTCTTTTTGTACAGTGATGGTATGCAAGTATTTATACCTGCAAAGTCCAATGTGAATGTGTGCAGTTTAACCTGCTTATTTTAAACCTTACTTTTGCTGTGCTATTCTGATGTAAATACGGAATTTACATTCTGTATTAACAAGTTAAAGAGCTCATATCGTGAAAAACTGAATTGTCCTCATTTTCAAATAATAGGGTTTGATGTAGTACAAAAGAGCACTGATAGATTTTCAAAACAAAAAAACATACATGGAAACTAAGCTGCAAAACAGCCCATTTAATATACATTGTTTTTGTGATGTCACAAAAGCCAACACATGTACATGGATCTGCCTATTTAGCATACAGCAGGCTAGCTCTGGCCATTCACACCGATGTGTAGGGTCTGCATTTTTCAATGAGGTTCAGTACAGCCAATCAGAACAGACAACATTTACATATATCAAACAAAAACTTAAACAAACACTCTGATAAAGAGAGGTTGGAAATGGTCATTTAGAAATCAGTTACGGCTGTTTTTAGTACATAAAAACACACAAATGTCATGAGTGGGAAGAAAAAATATATGAAACTCATGCTTACAAACACAAATGCGGTACGGATTAAAAGTTTCACCACTTGTCTAAATGAGCTACAAGTGAGAAATAATAGTATAGGATTGGTAAGGTTTGAGTGGACTGTACGTAGTTTTGTGTTACGCTATCGTCAAGGTAGCCTTTGCCCCAATTCTTCCGCTACTAAATAATGCATGAGATTTAGGGTAATCTCAGCCCGGCCCATTCACTGTGCTTCCGAGGAAGTCGGGTGTAAAGATCAGATGTAACGTAAGTCAATTACCTCTGCTAATCCCACAGGCGGAGCAGGTCTGTTTGTTTTGATGATGGAGCAGCTGGATGATTCACTTTAGCATCTGCTCCCTTTGCTCTGTGAAGAGAGGGGGAGAGAGAGAGAGAGAGAGAATAGAAAAAATGCAGAGAGGAAGAGAGCGAAAGGGAAAGGAAGTGTCATTATCTTTGTCCATGAGAGCTTGACCTCTTTGCATAGGTTTCACATTCCTAACCACTTTTAATCTTTTGATTTGTGTAATCATCAGTGCAAATGCTCTTAAATGTCACACCAACTTTTCATCACGTCGTTTTTTATCGTTTCTGTTCTGTATTTTAATTAGATGTGGTGTTTGAGCACAGCTGTTGTATGTAGAAATAGTTCTTGTTAAGGGCTTAATCTGATGGTGGTAATTCATTTGCATTGGTTTTGGAACACTAGAGTCAAGGATAATGGAATATGATGATATTCTGTAAATTATATGCTCATGTTTTTAGCCAAAATTCTATATTTTAAAACTTTGAAACCCAAAACCACTTGGGCAGTGAAAGTACTTCAGTGTTTTTTTTTTGACGAAACTTCTGAACCATACTGAATGGATGGACCATACTGAAGGAATGGAAGGAGACTGCAGTGATGCATTAAGCTTCTGCATTGTTGATTCTTCTTTCCTCACGATTTACCATTTTTGAAAAACTTGATGAATGATGTAATCGTCTAGAACAAAATAAAGAAACTGACGCAAAAAAAGTAAAACTAAAACCATGGAGTTGCGCTGTTAAGGTTTAAATAACAGGGGCATTGTCTGCACGTTTCTTTCGAACAAGCAGTTATGGATAACAGTCTTGAACAAGCTTTTTTATTCAGTTTTGCATAAAGTATGATAATAATAATAAGAATAATAAAGCAGTTATGCTGAAGCCTTCTTACCATTATGAAGGCATGCTGAGGGAGGTCAAGCTTGATTCGGGACGTTTGAAGTTGGTTTTTGCACTGCCAACTGAAAAATTTTTGACTAGTGCTCTCGTTTTTTATAGAGTATGTCACCCCTAGATTTAAGTTGTGTCCGAAGCAACTCAGCCAGGCCCAGTGGAGTTTTTTGACAGCCGCCACGGTGATGGAGCTTATGTCGCTCACATGCATCACTGGGAAATAGCTGATCTTGAGGAATTTTGACTCTTAATTTCCATTCGCTGCTAATGTAGTGTGCAGTAACAGACATGTATGGCTATAAATAAATACTTAAAGATCGAAAGAATTGCAAAATATTTGACACCATGAATCATGTTTACCACAAAAGCAAAAAAAATTCCGTGAAAGTTTCACAGTGTAAAGCCAGCCCTTTGACGATTCTGTAGAGTCTGAAAGTAAAATTTCAAACATTTCTGCCATTTTAAAAGAGTGAATTCCAAAACGTAATGGCAAACTTGCTCAGCTAGTGAAATATAGTCAGTGTCACTGGATGTCGTGGCAGTGTCAGACCGTGTAGGGACGATCACATCATTATTCACTGTACAAGCGTATGATGCATTGATTTTTTTTTTCCTAAAAAAAATTTTGTGAGGTCAGTGATTTACATCCCTAGTGCCCGTCTATACTAGCAGGGCGCACGTCAAATTGTGGATAATTTTGCCACCACTGCCCGTGATTTCGACTGTGCCCTTGACATGTGTTCAGTCAGGAAAAAGCAGCGGGCCAGGGAGGAAGCTGGGAAATTCAAGTTTTGCTTTCGGCGATGGCAGCGGCTCCTCGTCTCTGATTCAGAAGGTTAGTAGGACGCCCCCCCACACACTTTGTTTCTTTTACTCTCCCCTTCCGTCACTTAAGTCTCACTAACACCCCTCACCCGCCCCACCCCCTGCCTTACAATGAGAAACCTCTTACTAGTAACCCCCCCTCCCAATGCGGTGACAGTCAAGTGAACTAACAATAGGCTGATAGCCTGTGTTTAACGCTCTTTTTCTGATGAGATGGTGAAAGACGATACTCGGTTTTGATGCACTGTGATGTCTACTGCTGCAGTTAAAGTGCTCCCCAATAATTAAGCAAAAATCTAAATAAAACAGTAGTTTATCTCTGGTTATATCGGCTTATCTTAACTGGTAAAGCTTGTTGTGTTACCAACCAGTATGACTGGATTAACAGGCAGCGCAGAGAAAAGGGTGCCGTGTTTATTCTTTGCATGCAAAAACATTAAATATATGAAAAATGCCATTGTTCAGCATGTTCACCCCTTTAAACTCTTTAATGCTTTAAATTAATCTAGTGCTTCATTCACACAACTTACATATTAGTTTCATGGTACTTACTAAGGCTGCACGACAAAAACACCAGCTGTGAGATTATATTGCAACATATTGTGATTATGATATGCTTTACACTGTATTAAAAATGCAAAGTGAATCAATAGCGTTACATTGGCTTGCAATAGTTTGACCAATTTACTTTCACTGTATTTAAAGAACTTTGGTTGGTCAAGATGCTCACAACACACAGTAAAAAAAAAAAAAAAAACACTGTGATTGGTTAGAGGGCCCTTGTGTGTGTTGCAGCCACCTGTGATATCACAACTGCAAAAGCCAATCACAAACAACCAGTATATAGTGCAGCCTTAGTAGTCATTAAATGTAGTAGGTACTAATACTTCTTAAGATTGAAAACTAATAAGCCTGCAGTATAAGGGCTTAATATAAAGTTGCCTGTTGTTTATCCGTTGTTGCAAAAGCACATTTACATACCATTACATTACAGCATTATCCTTCAGAGTCCCAGGCTCTATCAGATCTCATCTAGTTAAAGTATATCTTGGTTTTCAACATACGTGAAGATGAGAGGGCCTGCTTTATTTTTAAATAGCCTCCAATAAATTTGGGGGTTAGTTAAAGCCTGGATTCCACAGCAATGTGATACAGCCGCCACCCAAAATTCACGAGAGAATCGTCCATCATAGTCTCCAGCTTTTGTCTTCCATAGACAATTTGCTGGGCAAAAACAAACCTCATTTTGCCTCTTCTTTAAAAAAAAAAAGAAAGAATAAAGTAAAAGAAAAAAAACCTACAACAGCAATTGACATTCTCTCTCCGCGGAAGTAATTGGCTTTTGTTTTGCTCAAAATGGAGATAAACTAACACCCAGGTGCTAAAAGATTTGAGGGTCAGTGAAAGAAGTGGTGGAAAAAAGGGGGGCAGGACCACGGCAGCAGAGAAATGGGCCACAATTAATAGAGAAAACAGCGTCTGGACGGCCGTATCCCAGAGGCTGTTTGTTTAACAGATTTTCACCCTGCTCCCAATTCCTCTCCAGCAGCTGTAAAGATGATTTATCAAGTCTGAGGGGAACGATGAAGCATTCAGAATGAAAACAAGCGCACGTCACCTTTCACACAGAGTTCGCTGCGTATTTTTTTTTTCTTTTGTTTCTGCGTCTTGTTCAGTTGGTGATCATATAAATGAAAAAGACAAATTACTTACTTGCTAGAACGATGAAACACGGCGAACGCAAACAGAAACAGAAATATGGTAAAGCTGTGATACCGTGTATCTTAACATCTAATTAAATTATATCTACACCTCTGTGGATTTTCCTATGGGGAAAATTCCTCAAGCGCGTATCCGGAGAGGCAGGAATGTTTGATTTGCCCAGAACGCCGCTGAACGCATTGTTTCACATTCTGTCTGCAAAAATAAACAGAGCCGGACAAGGTCATTTATTTTTGATGTTGTCATTACCAGAGACAGAAAAGTCTATTGTCTGTGCCTAAGCAAAGACAGTGTGTCTATTTATTCTTTTGGATGATGCTTTATGACATTATAAAAGCAAAGAAACAAATCACAGACACACTGATGAAAATCCACAGTGAAATATAGCAAGTACTTTTGTTATTTCTGGGGCAAATCTGAAAGAAAATAAAAAGATTGAGAGGTTTCATCCCAACATCATTAGAGTGTTTTTTATTAGAAGAAATGTTATTGGCGGCACAGGCTCCTTTTACAGGCCACCTTTCTCTCGAGGCTTATGTTATACAGTGGGACAATTTGTTTCATTGTTTGTAGGCTGGGATGCAGGAAGGTGTTTTTATTTGGGGGTGATGAAATTTAAGAAGCATGTACACAGTGATGCTATGCAAAACGATTTGCCATTTTTCATTTGAATTTTGTGAACAATTTAAACAGAGCGTCAGAACGTGCTGTAGTGTTTGCGAGAGGCAACAATATACACATGTACCTGACACATCCAACTGCTCACTCTGCTCTTACGCGTTCTGGATTAACTTTATGCAAATGAGCTGCACGGTGACCAATCAGATTATTGAAATGTGGTGTAGTAACCAATTGTGTCACACACATATTCATACACTGAGATTTAATACTTGACCGCATGTCGAGTGCAGGGAAGTGCACAGGTGCTGGAGCACTCTGAGATGCCAGTATTTAAATACTGAAATCACTGTTCTGGTATTCGTTATGTTTCATCTTGGGAAGACAGAGAAAATGTACAGACCAACAGCTCCGTAAAACGTTGAGTTTATGTTCCAACAGTGCTGTAAATTTTGAAAGTTTTGCTTCTATTTACAAGTATGTTATACTTTGTTACTCTAGAACATGAGTGTCGTAACGTGTGCGCGTTATTACGGACGGGACTGAGAAGGCTGAGATAACGTGGCTTTTGTCTCTATGTAGGCTGGGCTGATGACGAGTCCAGAAACGATTAAAATGCGTTTCTCTGACAGTCTAACAAGTTAGCACATCATCCACTGAAGAGTCTCCATCAACATCCAGGGTTGTACTGGTTAGCTGTAGTTTTAGCTCATTAACTCATCTGAGGCAGCCTCCATTATCTTACTCATTTGGCCCAAAACCCCTTTAATATTTTTTAATGACAAATTCGAAACGCAGAACATTATGTTACATGAATTTGTTTGAATACGTTTGAAAAATAGTATCAGCCTGCACTGGGCTCTAAACTAGCCTACTGGCCTAATAGCAACAAGCCCCCAAAAGTGTCCAGCAGTTGGTGAGGGTAGTGATTCCGCTCACTGTAAAATGTAGCATTAATTTAAAGAACACAGGGCAGCAGCAGATTTTCTAGATATATATATAAATAAAATACAAACTCCACCCCAAAACAAACACACATAAGTCTTTACTACATTAAGATTATTGTAATATTGAGTTGCTTTATTTGTTTATTTATTATTGTTTCAGTTAAGCAATCCCAAATCTCAGTGTGCTGCAGCCCCCTCAGCAACCCCCATTTCCCATGTCCCTGTTTTTTGGTGTAAATTTAAATTGCTCACTAGGATTTCTGAAAGATTTCAGAATACGTCTAGATGTCAGAGACATTCTGTTGGGATATTTCTCTGCTCTGTTTTCTTTTTTCCCCAATCTCTTGCAATGCATATTTCTTTTATTTTGAATGACTTGCAAGGTTTACAGTACATCCTAGGTAACTGTCTCTAGCTGCTGTTAGCAAGAGTCTGTGGTTTAAAAATAGGAGGACACACTCTGATTAATTGGGTTAAAGCCATATCCGTGGACATCTTATCGGTAATACACCCGACTCACTTCTGCTACCCAGCACCCTCAAATAGGGGCAGGGAAGCAATCAGTAAATTTAGATTGAAGTCCCCTCAGAATCAATACAAACTAGATATATCTCCTAATGTTGTAGATCTTTGACCAATCGAAACAAGACAGTCGTACTTCCTCACTTTGTTTTTGGCTTTCGGTCTGCCCGGAACCATATAGAACAGTAAATTAATAAAAGTCAGAACCAAGAAGGTCTACCTTTGTGCTGGAACTGACCACTGTGCTGTATAAAAGTGAGCTGATAAATTGTCAGACCATATAAATTTAATAAATAAAGTAATATTTACTGGGACATTGGCCTTTGAATAAAGACAGGGCAGAATGCAAATATGCAAATAAGCCTTCTAACAAAAGCAACTTTTTTTTATCTGTATTGTGAACATTTAACATTAACATTTTTAATGTAAGGAGAATCACAGTGACAATATGTCGCCATGTAATTGCAGTATTACTATTTTGTCCATACTGTGCAGTCCTAGACTGCATATCTTTGCAAAACTTTTGACCACCATCAGAGATAAATATTTCAGACAAAGACTCAAACATGTCCGATCATGATGGACTACGCTGCTGAAAAGCAGCCAGTTCTATCAACAGAGGATATTATCCCCATCTCCTAGGATAAGGCCTAATGACGTTAAATAGAATTTTGACAAGGTAATGGATTTGTTTTTCCTTCCTCAATTCCATTCTCTTCCCTTCGGTGCCCATGACAAACGTATTTGTGTAGAAAGGAACTTAGCAGGAAAAGGATTACTCAAGGTTACTCACAAGGGGGGATGAAAGATCAATATTGACCCTGTTGGACGGGAAAAAAAAGTAACAAGAAAAATCCAGTGGAGGCCTATATAATTTGGGAGCAAGTCAGCACTTACATAGAAGACTGGGGTTCTTTTGTAGAATCGAGTGGACCATGAGACTAGTTCACTGGTGCCAGCCCCTCTTTAGGGGGTGATCCCTGACCAATAAAACTTTATAACAGATAGCAGAGAGGAAGTCGTTTGCAGAGGAACCCTGCCGAACAATTAAGAGCTAAGGTACTTTTAGCTGTAATCAAGAATATATATTTTTATGTGGCCTGAAGTGAGACCTGGTCACGTTAATGATTTGATTAAAAGAGGGCAATTAAGTGAGTGAAACGCGGCTATCATTTAAAAGTATGCTCAGACTGAGGATGGACGATGTAGCAAAAATAAAACGTCACACAATATATGTCACAATGTTTAGTTTTGGTGAGGTTTGCAAACAAGTTGCTCTATTGCAATTAAAAATATGACGTCCAGAACACAAGAAAACAGAACAAGAGAAAAAATAAACAATTGTTAAAATAGATTAATAAAATAACAAAAAGACATCAGCTACTTGTAACTATGCACTGAGGCTGTGACTGAAATGGATTCCTACTCCCTCATTAGTATTGTACTATATGGGATGAACTATTTAGTTGACCAAATATCAGTAAGATCACATAAATTGAAGTCAATTCCGACACTTTTTAATAATCACCCAGCATCAGTGTTCACCAGTCACATAAACAAACCAGCATTAGTTTTTCAAAGGGAGGCTGAAGTTTTATTCTTCTTATTTGTAGCTGTAGACATGAGGATAACATTTAGAAAAGTGCAGGGGACATGAACCAGAAAAAATACAAAACTTGACTAGACTACACATTTAAAGGAGCAGTGTGTAACATTGACTGCAACTAACTGAATACCCCTCCTTCTCCCCTCCCTTTCCAAACGTGTAGTAGAACCTACAGTGGCCATCAGGTTTTCTACTGCCTCCTGTACTGATTTCGTTTTGCTTCTTCATGTTTTTGCTTCTTTGATGACGAGAGTTCAACCTCCCTTGCTTTTTCTTGTACTAAATAATGAGTATGATCTTCGATTTGTCAGAAAATTTAAGTTCTCAAACTTCTCACAGCACAAAATGATTAGCCAGCGCCAGCAGCAGTCATTCATTCTTCTTCCAATCTGTGCTATGGCGGCACCCAATTTAAGCTGCCACTTCAGCGTAAAACCGTGAGAAGCACTCTCGAGAGCCAGTGTTTGGTTTGTCTGCTCGGGACTTCTGTAGAAACATGGCAGCGCAACACGAAAGGCTCATTCTAAGCTAATGAAGACCCAATGATTCGTAGTTACAGGTGATTATACATTAATGGGAACATAGTTTTGTATTCTATATTCCATTTCTGCTTATAGATCACCCTAAATCTTAGACCATGCATCTTTAATTCCTGATCCACAGTCACAGTAATCTGCAACAACGCATTACCGTTGAGCGTTTTTGCTGTATGGCAAGCATCAAACAGTAAATGTGTTTTTGTGATTGTCTCTGCTTTTTTTGCCAAAAAATCGAGAAAGTCTGATATGTTTTATTTTCCACAAATGTTCCACTGTCCCTTGTTTAATAACAAGAGACTCGCCATGCAATTTTACGATTCATACATACGATTCAGTAATAGTGCCTTAAGATGCAAATAGGATTCCATTTCTGTCCTAATCTGAGTGCTGTAGTTTATACGCTCTCATTAATCGGTCTAAATCTTTCTTTTTTATGATGCATGCAGTTGTTCAGTGATCTAAAGTACTGAGGATACCTATGATATACTCAGAAAAAGCATATTATGTCAGTAACAATAACATACCATCATATTCACCCTCCCTAGTTCAGATAATTTCCCTATCTGCCTTAAAATCTTTTTGAGAAGGAGTATTTTTTCTTTGTCCTAAGTTGCTGTGTTTACAGGAGCATGGCTAATGCATCCAGCGTAGTTCACTGTTATAAAGAGTTATCATTATTTCTCCATGTTGGCGGAGCTGTATGTTCCTTCTGGGATCTGAAAAGTGGCGCTCCTGCCCCTTTAAGATGGCAGAGTAACGTGATCCTCTTTAATCAGCATTTGCCTCTGTGAAATCTAACATGGGCTTGCTGACACTTTGTTTCTGTTTAGCATAAGCAGAATCTGATGACCTTTGACCTACTCAAAGCCCCCTCCCCCCATTCCAGTTCACCATAAAACAGCGTCCGCAGCTCATGGATTCCTTACTAGGTCAGAGATCATTAAGGGGATCAAAGAGTTAGGAGGAAGAAAAAAGGTCACTGATGGCACACGCAAGGCAGCGGTGGCTAGAATGAATATGTTATAATGATGTATCAGAAAAACATGTATGAAGAGAATTTGTGTATTTTAATTTTAGCTTTTAAGGGAGTCAGGAATACAAGAATGTGTGCATGCGTATTATTTTGTTGCCTATAAGTTGAGCTCCTCATATTTCCATGTGTCTAGTAGGGCTGTCATTATCGATTATACTACAGATTATTTTGGCAATTATTCAAGTAATCAGGTTTAAAACAAAACTGAACAATAGACATAGGCTTAACTGAACAATGACAAAGCATGTATAGCCTTTCAGAAATTCCAAAATACTGGCTGAAAAAGCATAATCTAGAAGGCCTTTGAAAAGACGGCTTGAAAAAAAAGTACACTGTAAGGCAAAAATGCATGTGAATGGGATTCTATCAGGCTCTGTTTCTTATTGCATGAGAAACCAATAGAAAAAAAACTAAATATGTATTATTGTCTTCATCGAAAGGGAAAATTTTACACTATTAGTTCTGAATTTAGTAATGAAGTTTAATCAAGAAAATATTTAATATATATTTAAGCTCCCCATATTACCATGTGGCTATAGTATGATCTTCATACCAGTAGTTTGACTGTTGTGATTCCACTTCTTTCATCAACTGCAAGAGAAAAATTTCTCTTTTGTCCACTCAAATAACCTGGACTCGTGTTCCCCCTCTTCAATTATTTAGGGCCAGAACCATAAAGCTCTTATTTAAGGGCTTTCTTAGTCAGTTTCATTATGTAGGCTTACATTCTGTCTTACAACAGTGCATCCTCCTGTTCAAACGATGTATTGTTATCAGCAGTATAACAGTATATGTGAGTGCAATCAAAAAGTACAGAAATTGTTGTAAATGGATATACAGCATTTTTGAATGGAACTCTTCATATATACACTAGCCGTCGCATATTTTAGGGCTTGAAGAAGGTCAGTGTTTCTGGCCTTATATGGTTCTGCTATCCACGCAGCCAGATTATTAAGACTAACGAACTTCACTGCTTTATTGCAAACCAGCATTTTTGTAGACTGAGTGTTGCATACTCCTTAAAATGCAAAACCCTCTGTTTTAGTAAATTAAGCTTCTCCTTTTTTGTTCGTACAAGAGATGCTAAGTCTGAATTTTGAGGAACTGTGATGACACTGGCGCTTATACAGAAGTAGAGCTCAGTTCTTGCTAATTGTCTAAAAAATCTTCAAACCAAAACAAGTCATTTTCCTGTTTATATAGCGTCCTTTATAATCACTCAGGGCCCTTTTTTTATGCATGAATGTCAGTGCAGTGTTTCAACCAACAACACAGAGAAGAGCCTTCATCTGGGTGTGGGCCTAGAGTGGATTAGATGGCAATCACGGTGTTCTTTTCGATGTACCACGGATGGAGGCTCTGGTAGAAGGTATAATTTGTGGTGATATCCTCACCGTTGGCTTACACAATGCCGAACAGACTCGTCCTCTGGCAGGAAGGAAATGGCAACCCCCCAACTGATGATGTGGCAGTCTAACTCATAAATTTAATAGCCTTCCCTCCCCTCCTTTTTCCTTGCTCCTCCCCCCCCGTCCTCATTGCCTCATCCCTTCTTTCTGACCCCCTCCTCTCAGGATTGCTGACCTCTTTCCTTCAATTATTCAGTCTCCTAATTTTTTTGTTCGCTGCTCCAATTTGTTTAGAGCATCATAAAATGGCCACAAGGGATGCATTTGTTGGCTTAGCCACTTCTCCCTATCCCTGTCCTTCTCCCCAACATTTGTGTGGTGATATGCTGATTTTTCGTCCTCATGGATCGGCTTGTTGGACCTTTGTGATCGGCAACAGGAGGAGAGAATTGATGAGAGGATTCCAGCGATTTCCTGTCATTTAAAGTCTTGTTGCCATGTGTCTGCTGATTTATGACCTGATTTATGGTCATCTATTATATAAATTAGGTTATCATAATGAAGTTAGAACTCCTGCAGCAGCAGCGGCGACGGGGGGATGTTACTTGGAGAAATGGTTGGGTGTGTATTTAGAAACAAGATTGACGTCTGTTGCATGCCATTCTGTTAGAACCTGCTGGAGTAAGACGGTAGTTTTACTCACTTGGTAAAGTCTAGAGGTAAAGGTTAGTATTTTAGTATAGTAGTAGATTTTATTTTGAACTATATACCCAAGCCAACCATTTAGCAACCTTCATATTTAGGTTTACCAACAAAAACTCAAGTATGTCCAAGATTTGCCTAGATCTCTAACACTGACTACTCACATATCGCTGCTGTCGGAAGAAAACCTCGTATCTCCAAAATGATAACTTTACAGGAGAAGGAAAAAACCTTCTTTACTTTAAATGTAAGTCAATGGAACCAGCCTTTTTTCCAAGTAATTTTGGGTCATTTCTTTTGGTCCATTCATCAGGAAACGTACACACAATGTAAAGGACAACAGGCATTTTCAAATTATGTCAAAAACTGAAAAACGACAAAAATTGAGATACAAGGTTTTCTTCCGACAGCAGAGATACACAGATAGAAATATGCCTTGGAGCAATGGTTTAGAATCTAGAACTGTACTATAGATGCAAAATGTGGTATAATCCCATCTATTAATGCACACACAAAGTAGACTAAGCAACATGTGGTCAAAAAGCTAATTGCTGTGGCCTGTATGAAAAAAAACAATGTAAACGGTGTGCTTTGCAGTTGAGACTCAACATTGCTGGAAATGCCAAACCCACAAAACCAAACAAACTGGTTATGAGCGCAGAATGTCAGAACAAACACAGATTAGATTGTCACCTCTGTGCAGAACGCTAAAAAGGTATTGTTATCTTTTTTAGAATTTGTTGGGCTTTGTCAGCAGTTGTATGAAAGTGTTTCCTATCTGCTGATCTGAGAGCAGTTTAGTTGCTGACTTTCTAACAAAGTTCGACCTTTAGAAGTCTCAGCTGTGGCTGCCGATAATGAAAACATGATGTTTAATTATTTCTCACTTGTAGCTCACTGAAACAGAGAAATGTTGTTGAATCTTTGGATTCTAGACTTTTAATCAAAACCTCATTTGTGTTTGTAAGTAGGAGAGGATGTATTTTATTATGATTTGAATTTTGTGACATCGGAACAGGCATCCAGACTGACCTCACAGAATTTAAATCAAATGTAAATGTAATTTATTGCGTAACTCACTGTGTAATTAAATATGTAGTTGTGTAATATAGTAGTGTAGCAAAAGAACAGTAATAGCTTTTGAATTCTAAGATTTAAAATTGTCTTTCTGCATGCTGAAATTGACATTTTGTAGTACAGATGCACTCAATGTAGAAAGAGGTGCAGAAGAGTTGCATTTCAAATGGCTAATCACAAACTACTGGTAACTTAACATCTTACAAAGTTCAAGCCATTGCAGTGGCTGACATACAGAATAATCGATGTGGCTATTGATTTAAATGTGATATAAGGATGTCGGAGTGACATGTAGATCAGGCAGCGTGTGTAATGTGCCTGTGCAATGATATGAACATGGAAAGAGTGATAACTGCATCAGATGACTGTTAGGCTGGCCAGATAAGGATGAGACCGCAGGTTAGGTAGTGAAAGTGGGTTATAGGTCTACTCATAGGGGCATGGTAACCATCTCGAGCCCTGCTGTCAAAGCCCATAAAAGGCTGCCTCACACAGGAGCCAGATTGTTGATATGTCAGAGCAGCCACTCCTCTGTTTATGCACATCCTCAGCTGGAGGGGTTTGTAAGACCCCCCTCCACATACACACAGAGCTTATATTTTACATACCAGGGCTGTGAGCAATGAACTTTAACTCTTCCACAACTTTACACAAGGTTACAAAGCATTGTGGGACACTCATTTAAAAAGCAGTGTCATGTTATTACTTCTAGTAATGGTATGGCATTAATAGTGGCACACAATATATCATTATTCACAGATAAATGGGAAAATTTCATTATTATTATTGGTTTAATATGAGTTATATTCAATCGATAACTCGATCTTTTATTTGTGCTAGGGCATATGTATAGTTATTAGTGGTGAGCATTTCGCTGTGTTCTTCTCAAACTCACTGAAATGGATAGTTTAGTGTATAGCACCACATACATCCACACTGAAGATAGAAAGTTTGTTTATTTGCCCAGGAAGAAAGTCCTCTGCTGCATCGATAGAAGTCCATGGACATAACTCCTAAATAGGACTTAATAACAAAAGTTACAATAGTTACAATTACTCTATAAAAATTGATTACTCAATTAGAAAAAATATTCAATTTAAACATATGTTCTTGATGAATTGACTTAGATATAAATTTGCCATTTAAACAATAAAGGTAGTGCCTGCAAGAGATTCTAAAACTGTTTGGCAGAATGAAATTTCTCCACAACGAGGCATTATTAGCACTCAAATTGCTTTTGAGAGCACCACCAAAAAAGGGGAAACCCACACCAGCAGGATTTCACCAGTGTCTTTTTTTACACCGCTATGATGACTAAAAATCCTGTTCCATTAACTCCTATTAAAGTTAAGAATGGTTTTTTCCTTTTCCTGTAAAGTTACTGCTTTTGAGATATGAGTTTTTCTAACAGCAACAATGTGTTTGTATATGAAGTAAAAGTGAACATGAAGTAAAAAGTTTTGTTTAACTAGGTTTAGGACTGAACAATTTGTAGAAAATATCTAATAGCAATGTTATGACCAATATTGTGGTTGCCATTCAAGTGCGATTTTTTGGAGACTTGAACCTTGAATGCTGAAGATAGTGTGGCAGAATGTCAGCTGGAACACAGTGAATAATGAAGAATATAAATAAAAATTGCAAATCTTGCTACTTGAAATTTGCACTTTTTCACATTGCAATTTTGATGTAAATATGATTACTTGTCCAGCCCTTACTAGGTCTAGACTGAAGAGCTCCGCAGGCAGCTAACAGCATAAGAGCCAACTCCACTAATTGAAATGTTCAGTTAGTTTTTTCTAAAGGATTCACTGAAAATGCAGCATACAAAATAAAGAATATGCCACTTGAATGTCTGTTGAACGCTAAGCTTTTAAATGCTTAGTTTGTCCATGTTTAAGAAGAGTTGGCCTAAGTAGTATTAAGCCCTGTGTGGGAAGTGAGCATATACCACCGCTAGCTTGGTGCTTACATAACGTGAATATAATTGGTATAATCAATAGTGACAGCCCTACTCCTAATTGCTGCGTTCAGCTATTATTGTAAGTCTCTCTAGGTAAGAGCGTCTGCTAAATGTGTAGGTGTTTGCAGTATTTATTGTTTGTCTATTTTGGCTTTACAAAATTAATCAGTGACTCACTTTTTAGAAATGTACGATCTTACACTTATTGCTCCACTGATTATGGTGTCAATCTCAGTGAACCTGAATCTGAAATTACGTGCTACACCCTTTATTACCATGTCAGTCCATGTTAGCATATATTTCTGGATTCAAAGCTTCTGCTGGAACCTAGTGAGGTTAGAGTGTCAGTCAACAGTAGGACTGCACCTACAGGATGAGCAATTATTTTTGAAAGCATTGCCTGACAGGAGAAATCACAGGACTAGGAACACCTGGCCAACTGATTTTTCTTTTCTTTTTTTTTTTTGACAAAAATGTTCTGAGGCTTTATTCTGCCACTCTGATTAACTGTGCATGTACCCAAGAGAATAACAAGCAGGAAGAGAACAGCAAATGACTAATCCAGCCTCCCCCCCTGCAATTTCCACATTGTAGTTGTAAATTATTGTTAAAAATCAGAGGCTGCTGATAACCTGCAGATATCAAGACTTAAGATTTATGAGATCAGTTACTTGAAAGCACATCTGTGAGTAAATGTTTTTCCAAGTGCACGGTAATGTTAGTTATTTATGATGCTGGTAGAATTTTGCAGAAAGGTCTTGACTAGGTTTGAAGTTTTACAGTCAGGGATTAGAAAAGCTATAGAATGGTGGTATGTCAGTAGTTGCATTGTCACTGGAGTAGCTTTGAATTTAAGAAGTTGTTAAGACCAAGTCCCTGCCCCTGGTAAAAACCATCACCATGCAGATGTACGGACAATATACTCCTATCACATTTATCTTGCTGTGTACTGCAAATATGATATGCCTTGAAGGTTATCAAAATTTCCCCATTGTGTGGATGATTTTTTGGTTGTTTGGATCACATGAATGCCTGGATACCTACATGAATGTTCAAATACCTACAGACACATTTATTGGGAAAATGTGCAGTTGGTCAAGATGCTTAGAGAACACAAACAAATTTTGTAATTAGTTAGAGCACTCGTTTGCATTCTGAGTCCAATATTGTGATAACAGCATGCAGCCCTGCTCAGAAGCTTCGTCTTGCTCTTTGACAGTTTGGGTAGTCAGCAGTGCTGTGTCACCGAACTTTACCATGCACTTCAGAGTGCTGACTGTTTCTCACTTCTTGCTGCCAAACTGCTATTCTCTTAAATGACATGCGATCAAGTCCCCAATCTGTAAATACCGCAGATGTTCCTGCCCCACCCCTGTGTTTTTTCCACTTCTCTTATGTAAACCTAGCGTAGCGAGGGGGGTTTCCATGTCAACATTCTTCCCAATAAACAAGCTATCCATGTTTGGATTTTATGTTTCTTTAGACAAGAAGTTGGACAATTCTTTAGTTTAAAGGGATAATTCAATGGAAAATCTTCCCCATACTTCAAATGGAGTCATTTCTGCTGTACAAAATTTGGTTCCTCAGTTTTGCACTGGGGTTATAGGGCTAATATAGCTAACAAGTAATGGAAGCTCATGCCTCATAAATTAGCACTGAGCTTAAATGGTATCTTTGTTAGGTCATCTCAAACAGAAATGTTTATGTGGTTTCTGACTCTATGTGACATTTTGGTATCTGAAAACTAGACAAAAGGTTCAGGGAACTGGGTTCACGATTTAATACGCCCACAATTTTTAGAACAAAACCGAATGTAGAAAAATGATGAGTGTGTTAATGTTGTTGTGCAGCTTACTAATGAACTTGCTGAAATGAGCTGTTGATTGGTGCTGGTTGTTTGCAAACGTTGGCGCTAAAACAATGCAACTGCATTCGATGACATAATTAATAAAATGCCCGTTTTCTACAATGCATTGTCACATCATTTTGTAATTTCATATGTCATGATACATTACTACACCCCTACTAGCAGGCCTTCTTAAAACCTGAATTTTGGCTGTACTTTTGTGCTAATTATTGAGGTTTAGATTCAGTTGAGTTCCCAATTCATGCAGGGCCTCCAGTGGTTATTTAACTACAAGCACATTAAGTACAAATTTATCAATCAGGCAGATTAGAAAGACATCTGTTGCGACTTTTTTCTAAGCTTTTTCACATGGTTGTCTCAGACAGTATTATTCAGCACCGAGCCCTGTTTGCACAGCTTCTTCAAAAGCAGCTGCAGCTGCTCGTGCATGAAGTAGCCATCCGTCAAAACTGGCTTCCAGAGCCTGCCCATACTGAGACCCCCCCACCCCTTCCTAAATTCTGAGCTTTTGCCAAGGTCTGCGTCACGAAACACTTTGTTTGACCTCTCTCCATAGTGTTTGCTCACACTTGTGGCCCGCTGACTTATCTGGCAGCGTTTCGTTGGCCTGGCTCCAGCTGGCTGCTGGCTGCTGCTGCTGTTGCTGCTGCAGCGGGCAGGCAATATGCTACAGATGCCTGACGGCAGGGAGCGAGATTTAGGCTTTACGGCAGAGGGAAGCAGAGGTTGACGGAATAAAATGGTGCAGTGTGAACCAATTGCTCAGCTGATTCTGTGCGCAAGTTGGCAGCTGACTCCATTTCTCTATGAATTTTTTTGCATGTTTGTGCGAGATTTAGGGAATTCCTCCTGTGCATTGTGTATGTGCAGTCACTTCTTGTTAGCAAGCCCATAGAAACCTCAAAGAGAGAACTTTAGGGGACTGGAATAGAGGTCTACACAGGCATGATTATTAATACCTGCACCTGCCTGCTTAAACCACACGTCATGCCAATCTGGGTTAAGTTTTTGCAATCCACAAAACTGGCATAGTGCATGCCCACGCACCTCCAGAGCGATCCACACAGGCAGCCGCAAAAATAAACATTCGAGTGTTGGAAAATAGAAGTATATATTTTGTGAAAACCTAAATTAAAAAAAAAAATTAAGTCAAACTATGAAAATCACTCATTGCTGCACAAAACAAGCATCATGTGAGGACAGTGTTGACAGACATGTATGTGGCTGCACAACCAAGCAGCTTGGCTTCACTTTCTGTCTTTATTATCATTTTGTTTTTTTCTGCATTAAAATTGTATTATTAGCTAATTGCGCCACGAAGCATCTACAATCAGCCAAAATTAAATTAAAGCCAAAACAGATAACTGTTGCATGCCATGACATGAGTTGAAAAGCCAGTTTTCTTGGACAAAAATATGTTAGATTTTTTGAGTAAGTTGATTAGTGGAGGTTATAAAGCTTTATGATATGTGTGCAACATTTAATGCTACTAATGTGTTTTTCTCTGTAGCACACTTGCAGCTTATTTGTTGCCCGTTTGTTTCTGCAAACAGCCAATAATTGTTCAACCTAGCCAGTAAGCCATATAACACCCTCCAACAGGACCCTGCAACCTGTTGGCTGTTTACCTGCTATGACCATGGTGCCTCAAAATTACTACTTCTGCAAATTATTTCCCAGATCATGCGGTAGAACCTGCCTTATGTAGACCTCTAAACTGGAGTCAACAACAGCTGGAGTTCATTGGAGAGGACAAAGCCAAGAGTGTGTTCCTAACTTCCCCTGCCAAAAACAAATGCATGTAATTTAGGACTGCACAGTATATAGTTTGTTATTGTGATGTTTGCTTATGTCAGTATGGCAGAGTGCTGCAATGTGCAAATGAAGCTCTAACCAATCAGTGTTTGTTCACTGTTTTGTGAGAATCTTGATCAATCACAGTTCCAGATGAATGTTTCTGTGGGTGTTTTCATGAATGGAATCCAACATAAGTAAATTATTTTGGTCAAAATAACGTAAGGAAATCATTACCCATTTCATTTATTTTCAAATGTTTATTTTAAGGTACATTTTTTACATCATTTATTGTTCTATATTGTAAGGTGTATGTAGCAATATAATAACAAAATTACTATTCTGTCCATATGGTGTAGCTCCAATTCATCAAACACAAAAAACCAAGCATTCGTACATTTGCATTAGCATTAACCTGTTCCCCAAAGGTTTCTCACCTTTATCTTGGTGCATCTCTATCCTTTCTCCTCGCTACTCACTCTTTCTCTTTCTTCACTTTTTTCCTCTCATCCTGGCTCTAAAAGGCTACTTAGCACAGAGGGGAGGGGTCTGGCTGACAGATTGAGGGGGCCAGGCTCAGGTCAGAGGGGTTAAATTGAACAAATCTGCCCATTGACGTCCTGTCTCCTCCACCTTCCACTAATATCATTATTGCTGGGTGTCAGGGGGCCAGCGGGCACGTCGCCAAGACTGACAACACGGAGCCCTGAGTGGCCACTTACCCAAAGAGGACCTCCCACCATGACAGGCTCCTTTTGTCCCGGGATGTGTCAGCAGCGGTAGTAAAGGAAAAACATTGAGTACTCCCTGTTCATCTGGGTAAATATATTCCGATGCAGACAGGGCTTGAGCTGCAGAGGGCCAAACATGACCAGTAGACTGCTGCGTTGTCTGTAAACAGAGGGGCTTGATTTAGAGCGGTCATATCAGAAGTTGCAGGTTATTCTTGTAATAAGGTCTCATTTTGAAGGTAGAGTACAAAAGGTGCTTCTTCTTTACCATATGTTTTACAGTATGTGCTGCTTCTTACTGAAAATTGGCAAAGTAATACAACTGCTTATACTCTTGATTATGGTATTAACTAGTTATTAAACCTACACACTAGGTTAAGGTTAAGGTCTAAACTTCTCCTGAGGGTCCCAAAACAGGAAAAATCAATTTGCCATAGATCAACAAATTTGTTGTTGCAGGAATTGCAAACCATTCCATTGAGAAAAAAGAAAGTACTTGTAGCTGGTCAGGCCTAATAAAATAATTGACTGAATTCACTAAATTTGTCTCGCTGGGTTGGTTCTTCCATCATAGAAGAGGTTTTGGTTGTGTACAGTAAGCAGCAGCTATTTGGGTTTTACAGCAGACGCAGACACATGGCATCCTCTTGACTTCAGCCAAAAATAGCCTAGATGTGGACCCCTTTAACCAGTGGTTGATGGAGTGTTAGGTCTCAGGTCCCTGTTAGGGCTCAGTTAAAAGACAAATTGATGTTTTTCCTCGATTATCCTCCAACCTCAACTGCTCTCGCCAACATTTTTTTCATTACAAATGAGCCAGTAACTCAACTTCTTTCACAGCAGTGGAGCATCAAAGAGCGAGACCTAATTATCTGAAACTCTGTGGCTATAAGTGCGTTTTTTGGAGCTCGAGGAGTGGCCTGCCATTCCATTCCAGCCATTTATTGTGTTCTAATAAGGAGCAGTGAAAGCATGTTCAAACATGCAAGGCTGGAAGTCAAAGCAAGTGGTTGCATAGTGTCTTCAAGACCATGTAAATGGCATTTGGATGTGTCTGCGTTTTTGTAACTACCGTGCTGTTTGAAAGTTCTTCAGCCACTTGCAAGTACAGGACCTCTTTCCCAACGTTTGAATTGGCAGACCTGCCAAGTTTATATGAAATTAAATGCTGTCTGTTTTAATTTAGCTGAAAAAGCCCCCCCACCCCCTCCTTTGTTTATAGAAAACCCAGACTACTGAACACATTTGGAAGTTTCTGGTTTAGCGACAGCTTAGAAAATAAGAGGGTAAAAGGGCTTGCTATTGTGTCATTTGGTCACAAAGCACAAGTCTAGATTGAGTAAGAATAACAAAGGAAGGTGTTTCTTTAAGCTTTATTTAAATCAGTTCGAGCATAAATATGAAGGACGTGCATCAGAAATGCACAGTGTGTTTTGATGATGTGAAATGAAGGCCACAGTCATAGAGATTCTTGCTTACTCCTTCTTGGTATACACACGAAAACACAAATGTTCCACCTCTCGACTAGACACCTTCATTATCATTGCTGGAGCAAGCCTTCATTGAGGAGCAGTCAAGCATGTGGAATGGGTTTAGGGTTTATGCCTCTCTCGCACGGAGCATTTGAATTGTCTGTCTCAATGTCTGGGTGTGGTTCCGTGCGTGTGTGTTGGGGGGGGGTGAAACTGACCAAATCGCTGGTCTAGATTGCAGCTTTGCAACTTTATAGCAGTGCAATTACCCATCGTCTCATCCTGCGAGCTCCTTTTGTCTCTTCCATTTGGCTGATGGAGGTTTTTCTATCAGGAGCTTCCATCTCTTTGTGGAAGTCTCGGTGATAATAAATACTACTCTAGAAAGTTCTTTACATGATTCTAATTGGGACGGTTAATGGTTGAACCAAACATGGACAATCTGTGGATCTTCTGTGAATTGCTTTCTAGATCATCGAGTATGTTGATGTTTTATGGACAGGAGTTTTTTTTTAGTTTGTTTTGAAAGACGTTTGTTGTAGCAAAACAACAGATAAACTTGGGATGAGAAACTGCTTTACATGATTTTGATTGTGTGAATAGTTGAACCAGAAACTTTACTAAAGTAAAAAAAACAAAAAACATTCAGTGTGTACTTTAGAGTTCCTTTCAAGCTGTCGTTTGGGTAGCATTTATCAAGCCAGCCTAAAACTTTCCAACACTAAAACAAATGGGTTATTCTCACAAACATGAGGAATACTGTGACCCAACTTGAAAAATTTAAATGATTAAAACTTTCACATCTACAAGTCTGTCATTTTGAATTGATTTTTTTGTAACATTTTCCTATTCTAAGTGACCAGATTCTCATTACTGCAGCAGAGTAAGATTTTCTAACTTTTCAAGTTGGTAATTAATTAAAACAAAATATAGTATTTTGCATTTTTGTCTCTGTACTGTACAGCTTTGATAGCCATTGAGGTTTTTCCTTTTAACTTGTGCCACGAGACATTTTGTTGTTTTGGTTCTCTCCCTTAGATTTGACAAGAAAAACTTTAGAATAAGGGGATTCAACAGTTAAAAGTGATACAAACTATTTTTTTCTAATTACACAAGGCAATAAAACATATCAGTAATGAGAAAGACATAGGTGGGTTGATTTTTATAGAAGGGAGAATGATAAAGGGGAACTCTTCTAGCATTGAGACAAACAAGAAATCGAGAGTGTTCTAGGTATTTTGATGATGGGGGGGAAATTTGTGACATTAAATGGTAATCAGTTGGTTATGTTGGGAAAACTAAGGAACCGACTTTACTCGACATTTATGTAATTATTATTATTACCACTACCAAAATAATAATATTTCACATGTAATTGCAGGTTAGAATGCTCCACTGGTGGAAAAGAGGGGCTATTGTTCAAAAGTTACTTTATCATTTAAAAAGTTACCATAACTCTTTCCTTCTTTTCTGAGATGAAAAATTTTCAGATGTAGGATGCTGTGGTGGACAGCTTTAAGGAATTTCTCAGCAGCTGCCCACCATATCGAGGGCTAGCATAGCCAGCACAGTCCCAGACCGTGAGTAAATTACTGCTGCTCACATTCCGGCGCTGACAGAAACCTATCGACTGGTTTCCATCTCCTGCACAGCAGCAGAAGACATTATCTCTGCTCTTGATAAGGCATTTGTCCCGCTTTTCCAGTATAAACACGCATGGTAAACAGTTTAAGCGCATGCAGTACAAAACAACGACCAATGTTCAGACATCTTGGAGCACCACTCCTTCATTCGCAGAAGTATTGTAGTGAATTAGTCAGTAGTATTAATATTACAAAATAATGGAATGCATTGTCACATTCTGTTGTCAAAGGCATTAAATTTTAGCCATTTTCACTTGTCAAATATGTTGGAATTAATGGCCCATACTGTAGCGTACATACTGCAATCATTTTCGTAAGTGTATTTTTTGCCAACTTTTTTTTATGTTGTTATTTATTGTGAGCTTTTTCGTTTTTTGGTTTCAGCTAGGCATTTTCATTTTGATGCATTAGTAATTACAGTGGTTAAGAAGTGCTGTTTGTTCACAAAACAGCAAGAAATTGCAATATAATAAAATAACCTAGTGTTCAGTAAATAATTTAACTTGGTCGTAATAATCACCATAAACAGTTCTTGCCAAGCAGTGCCGTTTGGTAGCAAAAGGCTGCGGCGGCCAAGCGATATAACAGAATAAAAGAAAATTCTACGAACAGCACAATAATTTTTAATTACTTAATATACATTAACACAGAATTAATTTGATGTGTAGTTATATCTGTGAATATTTAGTATTTTACAGTACACACACACACACAAATCATCTAAGCCGCTTATCCTTCTGGGTCGTGGTGGGGTGCTGGAGCCTATGTATTTTACAGTAGCTTCAATCAAATTATAGCACCAAAAATATCCTTTTTAGAATCTTATTATTAAGAATTCAAAGGTCTCCTGGACTGTCCGGTTAGATTAAAAATAAGCACATAATCAGGCTTTGTGCTTATCAGTTCTAGTACATTCTGCTGAGTGTCGTAGATTCAACGCCTTAAAAGGTAACGCACGGCTCGCTAAAGCCAAGGATGTAGAATGATATAAACATATTTGACTGAATGGAAACACCATGTGCTACATATCCAGCGTCATGGGACACTGGCATTGTTTAAAAAGCATTGTCTGATGCGTTGCGTGCCACGGCGCTATTGCTTTGGCTTGGCAGAGAGATCAGATAGCACTGATTATCAAAATAAATAAAATAGGTAGGCTGCTGAATGCTTCAGGGCGCACTAAGCACGAATGTAGCATAACATGCTCAGCTGCAGATTGAGAACTGGTCTGATCAGAACATAAATACAAACTGTCAAATTTAATCACTTTTAGTCACCTTAATTAAAAAATGAACAAGTTAAGTTGTGGATATCAATATCCAGTAGGTATTTATTAAGATCAAGTATTTCTTTTCTGTATGTTTTTTTAATCCTACTGTGCAAAGCCAGGAAGCATGGATCTTTTTTAACCCTGTGCACTGAGAATTTGCCAACTGAGCCACCACAGAATTCATGCCTTCAAAGAGTGCTGATAAAAGGTCCCCTGATTTTTGATGAAGTCTGTTTCATGCTAAGCTTTAATCTTCCATTCTTATCATCTGTTTGACTATTTCTTCTACATAAAAATGAATGGAATCTGTCACTTGAAAGTGTAAGTATGGGACAGACAAAAAAGGTCATGCTGTGGATTTGTAGCTTCATTTTTTTCCAGAAAAATGTACTATCTTACTGCGTATCTTGAAATGTAATATAAGTCAGGTGTTGTTATGTTAGAAAACACAATATTTCATATGCAATCTTAACTGAGAGCAGGTTTAATTTATATTGTTGTGGCTTCCTGTACAACCCTTATGAGCAGTATACTATGATGATTTGTCATTTCTTTGGGGCTTTGCCGACATTACTGATTGAATTTGTTATGGACAAATGTACACCGGGAATTATACATAGATCTTTCCAGAAGATAGCAGAGGGCTGTATGTAATGATCCTTATTACCTATTTAAGGACAACAGGAACCAAAAAAACGCTTTTCCATTAATAATGTGTCATCTTAGTGCTGTTGTAGCGTTAGTTTGAGGTGTATAGAACAACTGAAAATTCATTTTTGTTTTGTTTGTGTCACAAACTACCTTTTTGATCAAGTAGAACCTTTTTACATTTTCGCAGTTTTTCTTCTGGAAGTACTTGTTGCAGGGTAACGCTGGTTCCACTAAAGCAGCGACAATAACAACGATGATGAGTCGAGTGTGTACAGCTTACCCTGAGTGCTCAGGCTTGAAGCTACAAGAACCCTTTCTCAGCTTCAGTGGCATCTCAGCTGACGGTGAGCAGAGGAAAAATAAACTTTGTCATAAGGAGGAAAAGAACTTTGTGTCTGCATTTCCCCGCTGCTGACTATCATTACACTGAGTGCAGTTTGTGCTTCAAAGTTGCCGCTTTGGCCGCTTTCAGAGGAACAGTTTTCATTTTTTCCCTTCAAAAACTGTCAGCGTCTGAGAGAGCGAGTGCTCGGCAAGAAGATGTTCGTTTACTGGAGCCGGTGGTTGTGTGAAACGTCTACAGTGTATTCCAGTGACTTAAATAAGTGGCAGCATCGCTGAGTGTGAAATGCGTGTGTTCATAATGTAAATATTTGCTTTGAGAACGCACCAAGACACCTTAAAGAAATGCCCTCACTGTCTACAGTAGCCACAAATTTCCCTGACGTTGTCGTTTAGGAATGAAATAAGTAAAACTGACCCTCCATTTGTTATTCAAAGGCCTGATTTGCAAAGCAGGACAGATTAATTGTTATTTCAGGGCAAGGATACCACACATGGCTGGCTACTACGTGGGACAAGGACATGTTATAGTTTTTTTTTTTTTGTATGTCTTTTTCTATGTTTTAGGTTAATGTTTGAATCACAGTCAAGTTATGGAGGTCATGCTGTACTTTTATTTTATTATTATTTTTTTGTGAAGTTCAATGGACCATTTCTATTAATAAGCATATAAATGAATGCTTCTGGACTGTACATTAAACTGCTCTCTCAATTGGAACAGTTAAACATTAGACAATTTATAGCAAGGTGTGACCATGCAAGGGCTCCACTATTAAACAGTGAGCAGTTTATAGCCAAGCCAAGGAGGAAATTGAATCCATTATGACTTTGTCTTAATTTTTATTATATTTATTTTTTGGAGTTGAAACACCACTGAATTGGTCAGTAGTGTTCTTCTACTTTTACTAAAAGTTCGTTTTAAAAAGTTTTTGATGAACACTGAACTTCAATTTTCTTTTTCTTTTTTTTTTTTTGCCTATATAAAGCAGCCCTGGGTCTGGGAAGGGCACTATATAAGTTGAACTTATTATTATTATTTTTATTATATGAGCATCTGCACATTTTATGTAAAGTGGTTTGACTTGTATTGTACAATACATGTGAGAAATAGCAATGAGTGGAAACTCTTCCTTGTCTGATATTGCTTGTGTTGGAGAGGTGGGCTTCCATGTGCTGCTGGCCCCCAACCCAAAGTACACCGGTAATTAGGCTTTGATGTTGCTAGTCACCCTTTGTGTCACTGGGTTTAAGAGGCAATGAATAACTTGTGATGTTTGGGTCTCAGTAGCACACCCAAACCGCTCTAACTCATCCCCTGGTGAAAAAAAAGAAAACAAGCATTGAACTACACTCCATGTTCATTACGATACTACATTTTCTGATAGAGGCAAAGTGCTTCCGTTTTCAGTTTATTGGAGAATTCATCATTACAGAAGTACAGTATGTGAAACAAAAGCTGTAGTCGGCCACAAGCTAAATTGTCAGCCCCAAGCTAAAACGCTAGCCCTGGTAGTCACAATATGGTTATACATCATGATAGAGTTTAAAACAATATGATACGTTGTATTGTTATGTCCCTACTCTGTGTACAGACTAAGAGTGGACAGTGTGACAAAGATATACTCATAGGCAAGTAACTGTCTTCCTAGGCATAGCCTAGAAGCTTCTTTGCTCATTAAACATAAACAGTTGTATTCTGCATGGCTTCTTGGCTTATCAGACTGTCAGACATTGTCTTAACCGTGCTCTGTCGTGAGAGTATTTACCCCGTATGAAAGGTTCTCAGGCTCCTGTCCTAAAAGGCAAATCTTCCTTGTGTACTCGCCATTGGAACTTACAGAAAAAGGAAACTGTTGTGTCTGTTATTAAATGGGACACACAGTTTGCAGTGTTCTGTTTGGCTCAAACATTTGCAAAATATTTGCTCCATCCAGAAAGAGCGCTTTGATCTTTTATTGCAAACTGTTGCACAGTCTGGAGTCATAAGTTCTGAATACGTATTTTTTATTTGGGTATTTTTGTGGACAACCTCAGTAAACCATTAAACCAAGTTTTTTTTTTGATGGGGGGAGGACAACGATAATATAATAAGATATACAGACGTATACAAATCTTTGACCAAATTATATGTAGTGTTGTGAAAATAAATTAACACATCCTCCAGAGAAAACACACTTCTGCACATTCTATTACAGTTACTTTTTATTTGTATTTAGCAAATGGGGAAAAATTGTCCTGTGCAAACATTATGGCACATTTTATATTTTATGTTTTATTTTTGTCTGGTATGAGAAACTCAGCAAATGAATAGAAATTGTGTACTAAAAATTTCAGAAAATTGCCATATTTGTTTCCTGTAAAGGATGTGTTAACCAGGGGTGTTCAAACTTTTGCACAGCACTGTGAAGTAATGACAGTTTTTTGTCTGGTAATTTTGAGACGAATCCTGTGCACTGAGGTAGACGCGGGAAAACACAGGGCATGTGAGCTGACATGTAGTGTTCGTGAAATGAAAGAGAATGAAAGCACAGTTCAGTAAAAGATGTGGTTGTAGTGCACGGTCACCTTTAATTGGGCTACAAAACTTCATTTAATCTAGTAATAAGAAACAGAGTTGCAGCTGTCACATGAGTTTTACTGTCCAAGGCTGATTAGCTTAACCTGATGCCTTTTTATCTGAAGCCATTTTGCCTGACAGCATTTAAGGCCTGATGTGTGAGAGCTGAGACAGCATCTTAGTATGCGTTTTTCCCAAAACCTGAAGCTGTTTTTCTCTGATGTCTGAAACCTGACGTTGTCCTAAAACATACACCTGCAGAACCGAGCGTGTTTAACCAGCGCAGCTTAAAAGCCACATTTCTACGATAGTCTTATGTGAGCTTCAATAAATGTGGCATTAGTGTAGGATATATAAGTTGAATAATGTTCATGTGTGCGAATAGTAGTGTCTTCCTGTGGTTTGCATGAAATCAGTAAACGAATGACAGCTTTTTAATCCAGCGATAAAATAGTTTTGCCCTCACTGGAGGCTGTTACCACAATAACTCAGGTAACAGCCACCAGGCGCAGGCTTTGTTTCACTGCTTTTTGCAGTAGCACTTCACAGATCTGTAATAAGCTTGTAATGACAGGGTAATATAGTGACAAGTTTTACTAACCTAAAATATGATATAGTAATTTTCTCGTTGTTACTAAATTCGAAGTTAGTGATCATAGCAGTAACAAGTTGGCAATGAAATTGTAAAGTGGTAACATGTACTAACCTAAAAAATTACAGGTTAATTTTCTGGCTGTTAATAAAATAATAAGTTAGTAATTGTATTGGTAATAAGTCAGCAATGGAAAAGTAATGGTAACAAATTCTAATTACCTGTAAATAAAATGTCAATTTTGCAGTTGATACAAAGAAGTCAGTAATACTAAACAATTATTCAGTCATTGTAGCCCCCTCTGTTTTAATGTTCTTTACATTTTATATTATGTACTGTCCAGCTCTCACAGCATAATTTCTGGTTAATCATCATATCACTCCACTTCCTTTAAGCTCATACAGGGTTTTTATAATATTAGGGTTGCCCCAAAAACAGCGAAGTAGTTCTGTTGTAATGATGTGATTTTAGGGCTGTAAAATCTAGTATTTTACAGCCCTAAAATCACATCATTACCGCAGAAGTACTTCACTCATTTTTGCTTTGTTTCTTACCTGTTGTGTCTTTAAATGGTCATATACAGTATGATGTACAGACACAGTTCCAGGTTGTAAATTACTGGAGCTGTAAAATGCAAACATACTTCATTCCATCTTGTTTCTCAGTTACTACATTTTACATCAGGTAATAACATCAGTTCTTGTTCTGTTACTTTTACGAGTAGTCTACCTGCAGACAAGTGTTGTTTTTCAGAAACAGGTGAGATGAAGTACTGAATCAGAATCAGGGAATGAAAAATGCAACATCACATGTTCCTGTTGTGTTAGCTGTTAACAAAACACTGTTACTCTAATATAACAGACCTGGTAGAAAACTCAAATCACAGTACGTGTATCTGTATATAACCTGTTTATCTTTCTTTATCTTAGCTTGTTATTTATTTACAACTATAAAATAAGCATATCATTTTTAAGTAAGTACAACGTGTTGCCATTATTTTATCATTTTATTACTGACTTGTTACTGACACAATCACTAACTTATAATTAAGTAACAACTAAAAAATTAGTCATTTTAAGGAAAGTACAATTTGGTACCATAATATTACAAAATCATTACCCACTTTTTACTGCTACCTTCTTTTTTTGCCATTGTCTGAAAGAAAAAGTCTGCTGCCAGTAATCACAAAATGCCAGTTTGTTAACACCAGCAGAAAGTGTGACCTCCTTATCAACAGCAATGTGTGATGTTCCAGAAGCTGCAATGCCACGTCTCTGCCCACTTCTTCATTTCACAGCCATTATTTAAGGCGTATTGCTGCCATGGCTTCATTTGGCTGAGATGTTTGTGGTCATAAATTTAAAAAAAAAAGGGGTTTTTTCAGTTAATCTTCACACTTGCTGCATGGAGGCTCTTGAGTAATCAAAACTACTGACCACAGTCATGAAAACAGTGAGATACTTTTTCCTCACATATACAGTATTCATGGCCATTTTGGTGGAGTTGTTTGCAAAATTGATGACTACAGTCCCACTTCACAAGAAAGACCACATTGGGTTGCAGTGAAATTTGAGCCAGTGTGTAGAACGCCTCTCAGTCAGGTCATCTGTTATATTTAATGAAATATATTGTATAAATTCGTTTTTAAACAGGATAATCAATTTACCACCCAGATGTCAGGTAGTGCAACCACACATTGACTAAAAAAAAGTCATATTTTAAAGTTATGTACCACTACTGAAAACGAGTGTAAACTATTTTATATTGATTTCTAAAACAAACTCAAGGTTATATTTTTTTCCAGATAGATAGATAAATAAATAAATAAATGTTTATTTATTTTCCTGCCTTTCCTGGGGTCATACCACCTGACTTTGTAAACTGAAACAGACAAAACGTGACTCAAAAATTACAATTTTCTCAATATTTGTGATGCAAAAACCTTGTAGTTAGTTATTTCTTAAAAGCATGTCAGAATAAAAGTCCTTTATTCAGAATTTACAGGCAAAAGTTTTGTAATTAGTTGAGTACTTAAAAAGTCGCAGTATTTGTTTTGCAACATTACGATTTGAAAGTTTTCAAACATAAAATCAGTTTTGAACTCAACTATTTTATTTAGAATTTTATAAAACTAAATTTGCTTCTTTAATTTTACTTAATTTGCATATGCAAATGGAGTGTCGCACCACCTGACATTTTAGTCTATTATAAATGTAGAATTTTTAGACAGTTTTATTTGAATTCACTGAAATTGTATTCGCATAAAGGAGATATTGCAGAATAAGATG
>JAILXH010245995.1:12972-23676 GCA_023558415.1 Piaractus mesopotamicus
CAGCTGAGCTCAAAGTTTGCAGAAATTTCAAAGAAAAAACGCAAAAATGGAGATACTTGTGATTTTTTGGACAGTGACAATATATAGATTGTATGGCCTGGGAAGTGAACAGTACATTTAGAAACTTTAGCAATGTGTACACTACATCAAACTCTTATCTCAAAAAGCCAGGAAAATTCTGCTTTCCATTATATGGACCCTCTAAAAATAACACCTTACATTTTAGATTTTTCAGAGGCATATGTATCAATAGCCATGATATAACTTTGCATACTCTGAAGGGATTCTCTGAAGCAGCCTCATGAGCCTCAAGAAGTTTCTAAAAGTAGTTCCAATGCTAAGCTCTGTTCCCACAGTGCATTCTGTTGCCATCACTTCCCCAGATAAGTGGTGCACATGTACCCAGCCACCAATGTGGATGTAAAAGAACACCAGAGTCATCGGTCCAGATGACCTTCTTCCATTGCTCCAAGATTCGACATTCACATGTCCATTATAGGTGCTTTCAGCAGTGGACTGGAGTTAGCTTGGACACTCTGACCAGTCTGAGGCTAAGCAGTCCTATAGGCAGCAGAGTACGATGCACTGGGCATTCTGACACATTTCTCCCATAACCATCATCAAAGATTTCTTCTACTTGTGCTACAGTAACCCTTCTGTCAGTTTGGACCAAATGGAATAGCCTTTTTTGCCCTTGCGAGCTTGGGCGCTCAACACCCTGCCACTAGTTCATGGTTTGTCCCTCCTCTGACCTCAACAGGTACTCGCCACTGCTGACCAGGAGTGCCCCACAAGCGCCATAATCATTTGGCCCTTGTCGAAGTCACTTACATCTTAACGCCTGCCACATATTTATCCCACATCTAACACATTAACTATGAGAACTGTTAACTATGAGACCGTTCACTTATTGTCTAATGTATCCCAGACCTTGACATGCACTGTTGCTATGACATAATCGACATTATTTGTTTCATCTGGGGTATAATGTTTTGGCTTATTGGTGCATGTGAATCTGTGTAAGGAAAACTGGTCTTGAAGTACCCCTGCTCCTCAAATTGCTGTGTTTTCCCTGCTTTAACCCACCCACCTCAGCACAGGGAGGACTTTCTGAGCTGAATAGTAGAATCAAGAGTCTTACACTTTGAAAAATTAAAGGTTCCTAAATGATTCTTGGTTGGCATGCACAGCTCCGGGAAAAAAACTTGGTGTAGAATACATTATGCGGAGTATAAAATGGTTTGCCATAATTGCACATCTGCTTTACAAAAATGATTCCATCCACTGAAAGGTTCTTTGGGAAACAAAAGTGGTTCTTCTATGGCACCTTTATTTTTAAGAGTGTAGAGCAGGAGAAGCACTTAAATGTGTAAGGCAGGGATTTCCAGGAGTCGAGGTGGGGTCAAAGGGCACGAATGGTGGTTTAAGACTGAATGGGTCAGATTCTTACTGATGTCCTGACTTGATTTGCCAGGCGATCAGTTGACCGGGCAAATCAGGCCTGGGTGAGATGAAGGCGTGCTGTGGGTAATGCAAGCCGATGGTCCACAGCAGGGCCACTACTCAACCATTTGGGGATCAAAGTGCTCGCCGGCCGTGATTTCATAGCGAGCTGGAAGGTTTCAAAGGGGTTCTTGCTCTGACGCTTTCCCCCCCTTCCCTCACGGTGTGTGTGTGAACATCACGAGGAGGGAAGCATCCTGCAGACCCAGCAGGGTTTCCATTCCTGCTGTCCTCTCGGCCGTACCCCTGGACCCACATAACACAGCCAGCTCCAATGCTGTTAGAGAGTGAGCAAAGGATGCTGCTCTAAAAGTGTCTTTAGTGTCATCAAACTAATGATAATATTCAAGTTAGTCTTTGTTATTAGACAAACATTGAGTAGATGTTTCTAGCTTACACTTGCTATGCCAGCAATAAGCTGTCACTGATTAACTAGGGTGGAAGGAAGATGAATGTTTCTAATTGCTTTGTCATTTTATTGTAAGCTACAATGTAGTTCGTATAAATACATGATTCATGTAATGCGATGATGCATGGTACACTAAAATAAACCGCACTGAACTAAATGCACTTAAAAATAAACTTTAGGGCTCCAAAGGCTCGAAGGGGAAAAACTCCACACAGCAGGGAATATTTTGCTGCTGACTGAAAGGGACTGAAGGAGTCCACAAAACTTCTTCCCCACTTCTCTACATCCCATTACAGCATCAGAAAGTGCAGAGCAAATAACTAGTGCTGTGCTAGCACCGGAATTGTCGATACACTAAGCAGCATTCAAGGCTTTTTTCACATGACAGTCATTGTGTCTTTGAGTTTTCACTATAGGGACACCAAAGTACTTTCCATCGTGGTCAGCAGGAGCATTCAGTTTCCTGATTACAGTGGTCATTCTCAGCAGGATCAGGTGGTTTAGGTCCTGCACAGTGTGAGGGCGGGCTGAGGTCTGACCAGGGCCTCTTGGATCAGCCTGTCTGGCTGTCTAAATGGGTTTCTTTTTTGTAGTGCTGGATGTTTGTCTTTGCAGTCTCTCACCCTTCCCCATAAGGGTGGGCGTTGAGGCAAAAATATATCATCACGATACTTGAAGACAATGTTGACCACGATCACTTGTTTTTCTGAGGTTTGCAAAAAGTCAGAATGGAAAGAATGCACCAGTAAACAGCAGTGCTATATTTTAAAAATGCAAAAACTGTAAGTACAAGAATTTTTTAATCAGTGTAATGTAAATTATCTTAAAAAAGCAGTTCTGTCAAAGTTAACACATGAATAATGTGTTAAAAGTGCTAATTTATTAGCCCCTTATTACATACTAAGGCTTATTATTCAGGAACTTTAATGCAAACTGGTTGAGCTATTCTTAGGTTATAGAATTGTATAATAAAACTTTGGGCCTGCTGGTGGGCCTTGGGCACGTAGGGGGTTAACGTCACTAAAACCAATTTTTATGCATTTTTCTAGTTTGACTCTTTGAACCATCCATGGTTCTAGCATTGTAGCACACAACTCAAAATACTTCCATTTGGGTTCCTGGTTCAATCTCCGGCGAGTCCACAACCATCTGTGGCTGGGAGTCCAAGAGAACATAACTATCCATGCTGCAAGTGCACAGGATAGCCTTTCATCTCCCTCCTCCACAACACTCCACAAGACTCTAGCCAATGTGGGTATCTGTTACCTCACAAAACAGTTCCTCCAAGCATGTTGAGCTGTCCAGTGAGGTTGCATTAGTGGCAGGAAGCTCATGCTAGCCTTCATTGTCCCAACTTAGTAGCATCTTGTGATAGAGGGGACCTAGCTACTAGGTGGAACTGGCCTTCACTAAACCTTACATCTATAGTGCATTACATTTTATGCATGTGAAAGGCCACACTGTTGTGGAAGATTGGATGTAGGAGTATGTTTGGCATGTAGTTGAGCTAACGCTAACATAATGGCAAATTTGTCATTTCAAACATGCCTAGTTTCAATTCACACAAAACCTTATAGTTTTTCTCAAAGTCACACTTTTTTGTTACAATAGAAAAAAGTAGCATTAGTCAGGAGAAAAAAACACACTAAAATATGATGTCTATGCCCTGCTGTGGGTCTCCCTGTAAAGCCTGAAATAGCAATGTACAAGTCAAAGAAGTTGACTCAGCTTCAACAGAAGCTTTTTGGTTCATGTCATATGTCTTTATGTATAAATGTCACATGCACTGGCCTACAAAGAAGGTCTGATACAATGTTTAAAAAGTTGTTCTGTATTCTAGAAGTACAAGCAATACTTGTGTTACACTCATAAAAGTGTATCACCCCCTCTTCTCTCTCACCCACACATATATACACACTCTTGTTGCCTGTCAATGCTATCAGTAACGGAAGGTTCCAGGAGTCAACCAGTGTCTACCGCAGACACTCAGCTTGTTGGCCCTTCGCTACTGGGCCACCCAGAGAGATGGCCTGCGGTTAGAGCCACCACCACAACATTGAGACAGAATCACAAACAGAGCTTCTTTCTTCTTCACCCTGTCACTCTGTAGAGGTGTGACTGAGAAAAATTGAGAGAGAAAGAGAGGGGGAACAAACAACTAAAGGAAAAAAGAAACAACAGTTATCAGTCTCACACATGAACACACAAAGCCTTGTTGGGAAAGTGTGAGAAAGGGTATGCGGTAAAGGTCACAGGTACAAAGCCTCTTTGAAGAAACGTTAACTACCACCAACTGAACTCTATTATACGAGGGTACAAACCCATGTCCAGGGCCATAAAGGTCAACTTCTACAATGCATTGTCATGTCTGTGTTCAATCTCCGTCTAGACTGTTGCTCACCTTTGCATTATCAGCCCAGCGCCATGAGAACATACATCATCCCCCTGAGCTGCTCTGATCATGGCTGATGGATCTCATGCGAAACTCGCATGATGGAAACTAGAGCTTGAAATGTCTGTCTTAACCCAACAGGACCTCAGTATTTACATTGAGTTCAGTCAGGTTCAGGTTCCTCACAGCTGGTGAATACATTTGTTAAAGTGGAACGTAATTGTATTTTTGGCTTGGACAGAATTTTGTATGTCTGCAGTCCAGATCAGATTGAATTTTGTCAGTTACAGTCAAGTTGATGGGATAAATTTGGGGTCAGACTGAATTTTGTCAAGCTAAAATTGGGTTCAGGCTGAACTTTGTCAGGCTACAATTGGGTTCGGACAGAATTTTCATGGGCTTGGACAGAATTTTATTGGTCTACAGTTGGGTTCAGACCAAATTATGTTGGTCTACAGTTGGGTTCAGACTGAATTTTATTGGTCTACAGTTGGGTTCAGAAAGAATTATGTTGGTCTACAGTTCAGACTAAATTTTGTTGGTCTACAGTTGGGTTCAGACTGAATTTTGTTGGTCTACAGTTGGGTTCAGAAAGAATTATGTTGGTCTACAGTTCAGACTGAATTTTGTTGGTCTACAGTTGGGTTCAGACTGAATTTTGTTGGTCTACAGTTGGGTTCAGACCAAATTATGTCAGTCTACAGTTGGGTTTAGGCTGAATTTTGTCGGCCTCAGTTGGGTTCAGACTGAATTTTGTTGGGCTAGAGTTGGGTTTGGACAGAATTCTATCACGCATGGACAGACTGTTGTAGGGATACAGCTGGGTACAGATAGAATTTTATCAAACTACAATTGGGTTCAGACTACATTTTGTCAGGCTTGGACAGAATGTTGTTGGTCTTGGACAGAATTTTGTACGTCTGCAGCTGCATAGAGACATAATTTTGTTAGGTTTGGGCAGAATTTTGTAGGGCTACAGTTAGGTATGGACAGAATTTGTCGGCTGGGATGTAAAACTTGCTGTAGGTCAGTTTGGCTCCAGAAAGAATTTAGGTTGGAATCATCTACTTAAGCTCTAATGGAAACAGCTCAAGCTGGTGTACTCTGGGGAACTTTGAAAACTTCATCAAACAAAAAAACGGGACTTCTTCACTCACAGAGAGGCAATCACCCATTGGGGACTCAGTAATTGCCAGCAGCTTCAACACATTTGGCACTGTGTGTGTGCCTGTGAGTGCTTTTGTGTGCCGAGTGCTGAGCAGTGCTCATTGCGTTGAAGTGTTTATTACTATTTTGTCCTTGCTTGAAGGCATCTTGCTGACAGGGGGGCGTCAGGAACGAGCTGCAATCTCACACATCAACTGTCCCGCACACACACACACGAGTGCACAGATGGCCCAACCTTCAACACGTCAGCGCTCAGATCACAGTCACAGCCTCGCCATCAAACGTCTGCAGGAGAGATCAGGATAAACAACAACAACAACAACAACAACAACAACAACAAAAACAATTAAGCTCTCTCCGCTCAAAGCAGACAGTAATTTACAGGCCTACATTATTCTCGTGAGCAACAGATTCTGGTTACTTTATACAAGTAACACACAAACACACACCTTACAAACATATAAACTTTATACAAGTTGTGGGTGAAGGACACACACACACACACACACACACAAACACACACACACATACATACATACATGCACTCTTACAAACGTGTGCATTTTGTACAAGTTATATGACACCTTTACATAGATACTTTATACAAGATGTGGGAGAGCATGACACCCATCCACAAATCAATGGGCCCTTATGATTTCCATGATATGAAATACACATGTCTGTAATTTTTAGTCCTTTTTTATTAAATATATTTATCATACTTGTATTTACACTCTGCAAGTACTGTAATAACATCCTTATTTCATTGTTAAGTTTTGATTTCAAACGAAAGGGTTAAATTCTTGAAACGGCCAATGAAAAATTATCCCCATGGTATCTAGGTAGTTAAAGCTAAGCAAGCAATGGGAGCATTGCTTAGGACTTCAGGAGCTAAACTGAGGGTCTAAGTATCCAATTAACCACTAACATAATTAAGAAAAGATAGTGGAATCAATAAATCAAATCTTGATTTTCAATAGGTGGGACCAACTTAGTTAGACAAAGCCTCATTCTAGATCGTATTTCAAAAACAGTACAAATCCACTTGCAGTACATGTATTAGTACAGTATATAATATAGTGTAGTATTCTGTGGTTTGAGACAAATTAAGAAGTCCTAGATGCACCACTGATTGCAAGAGTGGCAGCTTGATCATTGCTTTTCAGTCAGGTGTTAGAATTGGAAAAACAACGGCAGCTCTATTACATAGCTCTTTACTGAAGTAGTCATGATAAAACTGCTACAAGGTAAAATATATGTTAAAATGTCTGTGACAAACCTCAAATCAAACATGTAACATATTTTACATGCTTCAAATATCAATGCTTAATCTAGAACAGCTAAAAAATGTTCATGTGAAACACTGTTAGCTTAGAGCTAAAATACTAGTAGAATCTCATAAGGGCACTTACAGAAAGTGTTTATTTCCTTGTTTCTAACAAACACATTTATATTGGTTGCGATGGGATAAATGCATTATGAACGAGCAGAAGATAAACAGATGTCAAGGCCATCTATGGTGAGATACAGTACTGTGCAAAAGTCAACCTTCATTTATTTAATTTTTAGTCAAAATGGCCATTATGTACAAGTTCTTAATTTTTTAGATTTGTTTGAGGAGATCAGGTATAATATAATCCACTTGTATAAGAAAGTGGAGAAATGTATTAAAGGATACAAAGAAAATGAGACTCCTAACAACCATGCAAAACCTGCTAGACTACCACATACACACACAAAAAAGCATACTCACACAAAAAAGCTCTCACAGAATTTGCACAATGTACGTCCATTTAACTTTCGTCCATTTTAGTAATCAGATGTTTATCAGACTGAGAAATGTAATGTGGAAATGATGTGCTTATTCTTTCTCAGCTCTGGTCTCGATAATGCATTTAGTTTTAATTAGACACATTTCCACCCCTCAATGTTAAAAGCGCTCATCGCTCATTGAAATGATGTTTCTTTGCCGAATGAGCAGAATCGGGGGAGGACATGTCCCAGTGATTCTGCACGGCTCCGAGCAAATCAAACTCTCCGCTATTAAGCCAAACTGCGTTGCCTAATAGGGTAATCTCCTGTTGATTTTGTCATTATGCCCCCTACAATCAGAAATGAGGCATAGTGCACAAGCAAGACGTGCTGCTTTGCAAATTAATGAGGAGCGCTGAATTTCTGTTGTCTGTGCTGTTATCAACTCAAAGGAGAATAATCCCCTGTTTTAAAGCTCAATTCTGAACATTCTGGGATTTGATTTCCTTTCTGAGCTGCTAAAGTTTCAGCAGATGTGACATTTTTCATGTTGGCTGACTGGCTTAATAGGCAGCGGATGCTACCTATGAACGTTGCCACTTTTGATTTGTTCGGTCCAAACAGCATTTAGAACAGTCTTTATTGATCCAGGACTCAATTTAGATTCTCAGTTTAGATTTCCAATTGACCTTCGGCACCCCGACTACAATGGCTTTATAGCCTGATGTGCTATATCAGAGCAAATACTGTCTTGCTAACACAATCTTCAGCAAGCTTATTGCTTTGTTCAAGCTTCAAATGTTGATTTACATTTCACAGATCAACACTATAAAACTGACAACAAACATCTTCTGAAAAAGCAGAAGATCTACTGGCCGCAATGTTTCATCGTAGAAAAAGCAATCTTCTACTTTCTACTGTCTTGCACACAGATGAATAAAACAGGAAGCAGAGGAGGGCCATGAAAGTTTAATCTTCCAGTGGTGTTGCAAACAAGGTATGGGCAGCCACATTCAAGAACAAATTACTAGCAGCTTAGTTTACTTTTCACAGTTGACAGATACAAGATTGTGCATCATATCAGTAAACCAGCAGTATCAATTTTGTCACTTACATGGAACTTTAGCCAAGAAATGTTTGGTGCCAAATGTTTAAAGCTACAACATATGTACTCCAAGATGGCTGCATTACTGTTTTTAGCTTTGCCATATACTTTTGTCTATTTTTACACAATTTGTCATATGGTGTCACCAAATATGTCTTGGCTGATTCACTACATTTGGAAAAATCTTACTTTATGTATTGTTTATTTATTTATTTATTGTTTTTCCTAAGCTGTTCTAAGCCCTGTTTTTTACTTTCCAAGTAAAAGGAGAAGCCTTTTTGTCTGCTTTTATACAGTTTGTCATGTGGTGTCACCAAATGTGTCTTGGCTGATATACTATATTTGGTGTACAGAGATTTTTTTTACCAATCTATTTCTTTAAGCACAATTTAAAATAGCACCGCTTCACTCTCTCAGACTGATAGATTTCATCAAAAATTAATCCCGGTATCATTCCATAACACCCTCCCCCAACCAACACAAATGCCAACAGATTAGTTTCATTCCCTAGCACATCTCCACTCCATTTGGCTAATGTCACTCTCCACAGCGAATGCGGACGGCGAGGCATTTACATCCACGATTACATGTCAGGGCTCTTGATCTGCAGGGAAACAGAGGTAGCAAGGTGGACTTATAAGGTGAGACTGATGAGGGCTTACCTGCTGCTCATTCTTCCCTGATGTTCCCCCCAGATAGGGATTTAGTGCTTGAGGTTGCCATCCTGTCCGAACACGCTGATACCTTAATCCGGCCTGGCCTTTTAAACCGGGCCTAGACCAAAGCCTGTGTAGATAGGGGATGCAAATTGAGGGACAGAGGGATGAGGGATGAAGGGATAGAGTGGATCACAACGTGACATTGTCATTAGTGCTGCACTCAGCCATCACAGTGAAGGACAAAGCAAGGGGCAGGGGTCACAAGGGTGATACGTGCTACATTCACGTTACAAGCAACATTGCTCAATTTCAATTTTTCACTCCAGTCTGATCTTTATGCCTTGAAGCGTTATAATTTTGTTTGTACACATGGAAGAATGGCCTCTGCTATACCTCCTGTTTTAAGCAAGTGTCAAAGGTTTTTTCCACCCATGTATGTGTAAAGTGTATTTGTCAAATACATTTGAAAATGCATGAAAATGGACATTTTTAAAAAAAAATAAATTTAATGACTGAAATACATTTGGTATGAAACAGTATATCTGTAATGTATCTCACATATAAAAAATATAAGCCCATTTATTGTTGTTCCATATGGGCCATATGTTCTAAAATTTCTAAAATCTTGAACTTTCCTGCACAAATATTCTCAGTATGAATTTATCATTCTGCCCATTTTGTTGCATGACAATTTAATTTCTTAACCTGAGTCTACTTATTTCACAGTCAAGGCCAGTCAAAATGCTTGGGCAACATGGTGGCGCAGTGGGTAGCGCCGTTGCCTGACAGCAAGAAGGGCCTGGATTAAATTCCCAGCCCAGATTCCTGCGTGGAGTTTGTGTGTTCTCCCCGTGTCTGTGTGGGTTTCCTCCCACTGTCCAAAAACATGCTGTCAGGCCAATTGGTCATGCTAAATTGTGTGAATGTATACGTCTGTGTGTCTGCCCTGTGATGGACTGGCAACTTGTCCCGGGTGTTTCCTGCCTTCCATCCATTGACTGCTGGGAAAGACTCCAGCACTTCCCCGTGACCTAGAAGGATAAGCGGCTTAGAGAAGGTGTGTGTGTGACCTCTTCTTTTTCATGATTGATATTAAGAGCCCATATCCTTCATTTTCAAGGTCCAAATTTGTGTGGTTCTATAGACTAAAAACAGTCATAATAAATTTTTACAAGCGTCATTGTCATCACCATTTTGACCAGTGGTATGTCAGCAATATGGTGGTGGCAACAAGTGTGCTATCAAATGAATACTATTACATTTTTATGTTCAAACAGTGCTAAAGTGCATAAGTAGGTTTAAAGAAGAAATGTATTTTTTAGAATGGTTGGTGAATTAGACTCATTGTTATTGATCTCAATTGACCAGACCAAGAAGAGATCATGTAATTAGAGAGTGGAAAGCAGGGAGGTCAGAGAGGCTGAGATCAGTAAAAAAGCATCATAGCTACAAATGTAAGTGTTTTTTTAATATCTTCATGGATTTCATGGATCAGGAAGATTTTGAAATAAGGATGACATATATGTGTTTTAGAGCCAAATGCCATGGCAAACAATTCTAAAATCTGTAATACACAATACACAGAACTGTGTGCTTAACATAGTAAAAATACAAATCCTAACATGAGCACAGTTACGCTAAAATCACAATCCTTTAAGCTTCATCCTCAGGCCTCTGCTTAAGGAGGTGTAAGTGTGTGTGTGTGTGTGTGTGTGTG
>JAILXH010246071.1:12107-26481 GCA_023558415.1 Piaractus mesopotamicus
GAAGTAATAAATTATGCAAAGAAATAGATGAAGTACAGTCCGTACAATGTGCACCTATATGGTAAGTGGAGCGAACAAAATGGGCAATAAATGTAAATACAAGGTAGGTGCACCTGATAAAGTGCTCAGTGAGTGTATACATAAAAAAAAAACAGTAATGACAGCTGGAAAAAAGATTATGAAAATGCTGAAAATATGTAAATTACACCTGACAGATGACAATACAGCATATAAAAAATTTGAGCTGCATGCAACTCCGATTCAGTGATGTTGGCAGAAATAAATTATTAGGCAGGCCTGTGAAAAAGTGAGTAGGCCAACTTGGTAGATACTATTTCAGAACACGTTAATGTTTCACAATGTTATTACATCAGGCTACAGACTATTCCTGACAGCTGTGCAGTCACCACCCTACCTATTCCAACGCTTATGCCCTTTGATGATACAAAACAAAAGCAATCAAAAATTCACATACACAAAAACAACCAACACTGCAACATCCTTCATTATAAGGCATGTATATGCTCACCACAGGCATATTTGCCCAATGGAGATGACAAAGTTAAAATCACACAGTTGAGCTGTACAAAGACAATGAACAATAAGAAAGCAAGTGGCAATCTGCGGGGTCCAAGTACCATGAAGACGTTGTGTGTCATTAACTTACATTAACTTTATTTTAACATCCCTAAGGGGGAAACAAAACCAGAACCTTATTCTTCAAACGCAGATGCTTTCACATTAACCACAAATGGCTCACTGCAGTGTTGTTAATTTCAAACAGTCATGTACCCCGCATGATTCTGTGGAAGCCAACCAGATTTGATATCGATTACTCAATAAGGGGCGCTATAACAACCAAAAATCTGTTTCTCAGCAACCACTTGGCCAATTGAGCTAAAACTTTGCATGCTGCATCCTAGGGGTACTTTATTTATGACCTATTAAGGACAACTCAATCATTGGACAAATATGGACACCATTGGCCAATAAGCTTTCAACAAGCATTTGAAGGGCTTAGCATTGGCTAATCCTCACAAATATTATATCATGTGTCCACACAGGCAATTTCTAATAGCCTATAAAGTTTGACCTCAATTGGGTGCCGTGAGGTGGCACTATAGAACATAAACAGGGTAAGTCCTATAAATTTTTATCTTAAATTAAAATAAATCTCATCATTCATATCATTGTTTACACTGAGAATGACATTTTATCAAATACAAGTCATGGAAAGTTCCATTTAAACTGATTGCAATAAGCCCCTACAATACCTAATTTAGTGCATATTTGTTAAAATGTCATCTTTTTATGACTTCAAATAAAGATAATGGTTTCAAATTACACATCTCATTAACATGTTCCACAACTGCACAGGAAATATGGAAATTTGACTTGGACACCGAATCAGGAATGGTAATATCTTCTCTGGCCACCAAAGGGAGCATCAGCATTAAATGCAAATTATGACTTCAAACATACTTACAGTCATAGGTATTGCAATATCTATCTTGTGGCAAAGAAAGGTTTGGAATTTTACGTATTCCACTGAGCCTAGCAATTTTGCAAATACAAGTCTTATAAAAAAACTTTGTTTTTCTGTAAATCATCAGAGCTTGAAAACTGATGTTTTTCTACTCCTTCCTGAAATGTTTTTGCATAGCCAATCAGCCATCGGCCAATCAGCATTCAATAGACTTCTGACAGGCTTAACATTGACCAATCATGATGAAACTTGAATGGTGCCTCTATGGGTATTTTCACATATAGTTCTTTTAAAATGAACTGAACAGAGTTCTGTTAAAGTGAATCTGAAAGGGAACCAACTGCAAATCACCTCAGCTCTTTGTGTTCACAATGTAAGTGAACTATAAAGAGGACTCAGTGTTCACAAAGTCCACTTAAGACACTGAAACGCCCAAGTGTGAAAACACCCTATGTGGCCACTTTCTAACACCCACTGAAGTTCAAAAAGATTTGGCCACTGGGGGCGCTATTCATGAAATTCAATTAATTATTACATGTTACATGTACATATTTTTATTTTTGGTCATGTATTTATGTTAGTCTAATGTAGTGCAGTGTGCCAAACAAATTTCCAATCATACGTTTATTTTAAAAATGCATTTTTGTAACCGTTAATTGTTTGAAAACCATACTTTTCGAAGTAGTCTCTGAATTTTGATCGTAACTTTTTGAAATTGGTCTAGAAATGCTCTGTGGACTCTCTAGGAGAATATTTGTCAAAAAAAATTTGACTTTTTTTTACTCAGTATAGTGTCGCTCTATCAATTCATCACTGCGGTCATGGCATTTCTAGCTTAAATTGCTAAATCATTTGTCCAATTATCTCCAAACTGAAAGGAATTGTATTTGTTGAGACTCTGATGGGGTCTGAAAAATTTTGTCCTGATTGTCCTTTACGGGGCACTTTAGCACTCAAAAAGACTTAATCAATAAAAATGTTTTTACAATGTCATTACAAAGTCTACAGATAAACAATTGGTAAACAACTGTAAGTGGTTCCATTCACTGACCAGAATAACTTTTTAATTACATTTTATGTCAAATTTTGTACTGCATGTCTGGTATTTTGTCTTAGACTACATCTTATTATACAAGGTCAAAAGGTCAATCTGAACAAAACTCGGTGAAGGTCCCTGGTCAATAATCATATCATATTGAGACCTTTTGATGAATTCTGAACCACTTTCACTTATCCCTCTATGCCAAAAGGGCCCCTTACAGGTGCATTGGGCCTCATTATAGCATACATATCAAAGGGTTAATTATGGAGAACCAAACCACCATGAAAACACATCTATGGGAGAAATTTTTCCATTAGTCATGTTGTTTTGACATCTATGTTGGCTTGGAGGTTCTACAAACCTTTGTAGATCAGTACATATAAATGTAAACATACGTTTAAAGACCACTGCTCATTGTTTATGACAACTGAAGGCCTTTTGATAAACTCACTTCCTTTCAGTTGTTTCCTCTCTGCATCTAAATAAGGCCCAAACAGCATTAGGCCTTATTATTACATTTTCACATGACTAAATGAAATGCTTGTTCGAAAATGTATTATTCATAACTTGTTGCTTGACAGAAATGTGCCATCACGTGATGTCCCTGTTTTGTAAACCTAATGATGCCTATGGCTTTAGGATTTATTTTTCGCATGTTTTTTTCCATCTATTCTAGATGATCACATTGTTAATTAAGGTTTTTAAAAATGGTAAATTGTGAGCAGAGAAAAATCACAGGTTTTCAGTAGGGTTTGGTCAGGTCAATAGCATGTCAAAAGATTAATTCTGTGGCAATTTGGACATATGTTGTAGATCATTCTCCTGCTGGAAACCAAATATAACCCAGTTTTAGATATTTGGCAAAATCAGACAGTTTTTCATTTAAAATCTCCTGCAGTCCATGATGGCATGTATCCTAAGAAGGTTGACCAGGGCCTTTGGAGAAAAAGATCCTCACTACATCACAAATTCTCCACCATACTGCACAGTGGTTTTACCAAAAGGGGAAACCACAGCTAAAGGTAGGTTGACTGTAACTGTTAATAGCTAAAAACTTAGTGTTTAGTGTTGCAGATAAATACACTTTAGCTACTAAAAGTGTGCTTGCCTCACAATATGTTTTTCTCAGCAAAGCTAACTGCTTTAACTGCTTTAGCTAGATCTGTGTTCTCATTTGGATAAACTGAACCATTTTGATTTGAAAGCTTGATGTGGCTGAGCTAATGAACTGGAGTAAACGGACTGTGCACGTCATGCTCTGCGGTTCTGGGAGGTGAGTCCTTTCTCTGTCTGAAACATGCCCAAAGATGTCACTGGTTTGTTTTTTCCTTGCTTCGTTTTCTTAAATGACTTTGATGGTAAGAACCGTGTTTTTTCATACCTTTGGCATGATGCAGCAACGTCTGACACTAAAAAAATAGCCAAACATGAGTGTTCCTCTATCATCAGAGAACCAAATGGCTGAATGGAATCGCTGTGTAACATATTGAATAAAATATTCCTTACTTTACCTTACTTTAAATTGTTGAATCAAATGAAAAATTGTAAATATCAACTCTTGTTTTATGTCAGCTCAAAAGATTCACACTTCTACTGCATCTCCTTATAGGACATAGGTTAAGGTAATTGCTCACCTTGTCATAGCCAAGCTGCCCAGGCAGACTGTCCGGCAGCAGAATCTTGAGGAAACCCTCCTTAGAGAGTGTCTTGAGCTTCTTATCAGCCCCTAACAGTTGAGATGAGTCCCTCCTATATATCTGCCTAAGGGAGAGAAATTAGAACAGTATAAGCCTATTTCACCCTCTCACTCAAGTAGATGTGTGGTAAGACAACAGGTGAATTCCAGCTCCCTTTACATCATTCACATTGGTGAATTATTACAAAAGGTAATACAGAGTGAAACTTTATGTCTTGTAAGCATTACAGTGCCATCCAGTGTACTCATTCAAGCCCATCAGTGCCAAATTCTATCTGGACTCTGGATAGAGATTATAATGTGTCTGCTGACATCCTTACTTATGCACTGCTGGAAGAGATGCATTTTTGCTCTGGAAGCCAACATAACATCACTATGGAATTTTAAACCTGGTTAAACATTGAAATATTAAATACAAAGTGTAAAAGGAAGAAAGGGATTTTTAGATCTTGGGTGTCAAACTTAGGATTTACTTTAAACCCCATTTCTTCAATGAAATGATAGATGTTAGCACTACCTCTGGCTAAATGGTGACCAAACATACTAATGTATAGAACATGTGTACTTGATTAAATGCCCTCTAGGTCACTTCTAGATTTTTCTGCTAGTGACTGGGGAGCCTATTCCAAATATAAATATAGCCGCAAGTGGCAATGAGCGGGCTCAAGCAAGCAACAGCAGTATGGGCCCTTCTGCAGGTTTAGCCCATTAGGCCTAAAAAGGCCTCAAGCTGTTTCGGTCTTATTTATAGGCAGAGTGAATGGAACTGAAAGGAAGTCAGTTCATCAAAAGGCCTTCAGTTGCCATAAACAACGAGCAAAGGAATTTAAACATAATATAGGTTTACATTCATATGTACTGATCTACACTGGTTTGTAGAACATCCAAGAGGTTAATAAAAACATAGATGTCAAAACTACATGAATAATGGCAGCATTTTTCACATAGTAGCACTTGCACAGTGGATTGGTTCTATATTTAACCCTTTGATTTGATGTAGGCCATAATGAGGCCCAATGTACTTATAAGGGGCACTTTTGGTGTAGAGCAGGTCAGTGAAAGTGGGTCAGAATTAGTTAAATGGCCTCAATATGGTATGACTATTGATCAGGTTGTTCATGTGAGTGAACTGAGTCACATGGCACCAATTGTTTATCTGTCGACCCTGTAACAACACTGTAATAGTATTTTTACTGATTAAGTGTTTATGACTGCTGAAGCGCCACCTAAAGTCCAATCTGGACCCAAGTTGGCTTACACCATTATAGTCTCAATTTGTAAAACTACTCAAAGTTTGGAGATGATCTGACCAATGACTGGTTAGTTATAGCAAATCAAACTAGCAATGCAATGGCCGCAGTAAATAATTGATTGTTCCACACCTCACTGAGTAAAAAACTCAACATGAGAGGACTCAGAGTTTTTCTAGACTAGATTCAAAAAGTTTGGATCAAAATCCAGAGACTAGTTAGAAAAGTATGGTTTTCAGACAGTTAACGATTACGAAAAAACTATGCAGTTTTGTAATAAACATGCATTTGCAAAATTGTTTGGAATAATGTACTACATATGATACATAAGGGTTTTCTGGCAAAACTGTAATAATGTAGTAATAATATGTAATAATAGGTTTATTTTTATAAATAGCGCCCCCCAGTGGTCAAATCTTTTGAAACGTATCATTTTTGTTAGAAAGTGGCTACATATAGACATCATTCAAGTTTCATGACGATTGGTCAATGTTAAGCCTGTCAAAAGCCTGCTAAATGCTGATTGACCAATGGCGACCATATACTTCAATGAATCAAATTGTCCTTAAGGACTCACTTATAGTCTGGCCAACAGATGGTACATGAAAAGTTTCAGCCTGATCAGATATACAGATGCTGAGAAACAGCCATGTAGCATTAACTCCGCCCCCTAATGACCTATGCGCTTAAAAATCAATATGCTGCCTCAGAATCTTCTGCTGAATATGCCTGTCAAGTTTGAAATTTTTTGGCTGAAGGATTGTTGAGTTACAGAATTTAAATTAATTCTGAATTATTTTGAATTTATTCAGAAGGATTCATTTGCATATGGCAGCCATGCTGTTTAGAAAATTCTAAATATTTTTGATAATTATTGAGGTTCAGGCTCTTCTGAATTTTTTTGACACCAATTACATGAGGATTGGGCAAAAATTGGTGGACTAGTTTCGCAAAAGTAGGTTTTGTGGGCAGGGCTAAATGGTCCAAATTGCAAAGTTGGTTGTTTGGACCCAAGGAACCAGGAGGAGAAATGTGGTTTAGGAGTTATTAGGCAAAACTGAATTTTCTGCGCTATAGCGCCCCCTTTAGGCCGATTGGGCTGATGTCGTGTGCCTGAGTAGCAGGAGGAACTTCTACTTATTGACCAAGTTTCATGTCTCTAGGACTTACGGCTTGGTCTGTGCATTTCATTTTAGCGCAGAAAAATAATAAGAAAAATCTTGACAATTCCAATAGGATTAATAATAATTAAATCATCACCCCTCATTGTTTTCCCTTTAATACAGCCCCTCAGACAAAAAAATGCAAACACAATGTCACTTTTATGCTACTTATACAGAGTTTTACAAATACGAGCTCAGCCAGATTCAATGACAGTTACACATAATGGAAGACACTGTTAAAGACATAGAAGTCGGAATGACCAGAACCTTCCTTGTGCTAAATTTTGATAAAACAGAAGTATAGCTGTATGAAATAAGGTTGCAGAGGTCATCCTTGACCAAAAGCTACAGTAAAGGACGCTATAATGCTAGTTTTCAGTAGCACATAAGCAACATCTGTTACTTTTTTTTATATTCCTTTGTAAAGTGCTTTGAGATTTTTTTTTAACTAAAATGAAAAGTGTTCATAAAAGGGAAAAAAGAAAATAAAAAGAAAACTATCTAATAAAGTTTAAACTTTGCCTAATCCAGGCAATCCAGAGTGATTTCCAATTACAGTTTCATGTAACATTAGAAGAACTAACCCCAAGGACTAATTTATTGCTATAGCAATTGCATTCTTTCCTGAAGGATGAACCAAACCATGGTCTCTTGTGTGGGGACGGTGAATGTTACCCAGCATGTTATCCAGCAATCACTGACAGGGGCCTTGGTCAGAAAGGGAAAATAAAGATTTCTCAGCACCATCTGGCAGACTAAAGTAACAATGCATTTTGATATCCAATCTTATCCAAAACATCAGAATACTTTTCACGATTTTTTCCTTCCTCCCCTAATTAAAATTACACCAATTTCCTAATGTAAATTGGGTGCCGTTCAGTTTCTTTTATATTAACATTTTTGACTAAACTAATCGTAGACTAAGGGTCTCGCCCATAATCTCTATGCTGCTCTTGCACCTCCAATAAACAGTCATTCTCTCATACCTGGAGAGTCTAGGGAGGACAACAAACTATTATGAATGGCAACTTGTGCTGTGTCATGCTTGTGCGACTTTCATGGAAACAGCACTTGAAAGAGTCTTCTCCTTTTGTCAGTTTATATGTAAGCATTCCACAGTAGCCCATATGTCTAGTAGTAGATCAAGTTTAAGGTAGTAAAACACTGTATTGGCTGTTATATTTTGTCTTAATTCTACAAGTCAGGATGACAAGCTGCTTTAGCCAGAACAAGCTCAGTCACCTCTTTCTGCCTACTTGGCAGTGACTGATTACAAAGATTTTAAAGACTATACTCTCCTAGCTAGGCTTGAGTGTCTTGTTCAAACCACACTTACAGAGTTGAGTTTGGAGATGGAGCAGTAGGGAAAGTGAAAAAAATGTTGCCGGCCGCACAATACAAATAAACTAGAGAAAACATTTTCAAAGGCAACACTGGAGAGACAGAAAGATCCAAAAACCAAAGCTTTCTCTGAATTTGTCGGATGAGATGTGGTGTATGTTCCTCTCCACTGTACCTGGATAAAGAGGAGATTTCACTCAAGTTCCCTGTGCTGCCATCAGTGGCATGGCCTACTGCTGAAGCGGAGACATGACCCTGCGTCAGTAACATCTTCTCCCTGTGTCCCTCCCTCTCTTCTTCCTCTTGGTACTCCAGTGCCCAAGGAAAGCCTGTCTGTCCTCTATCACTCCTTGGCACAATTTCCACAGGGTCTACGTCTGGAATGGTGAGTGGAAGAGGTGGTGGGGCGGGCATACAGGGGGTTGTGTCAATGCCACTGTCAGTGGAGGCACCTTTAATGTAAGTGAGGTCCAGGGCTGCAGGATCCATGGGGTCTTCTGAGCCAAAGCGCTTGTCATCACTGCTGCTTGAAGCATTACTGGATAGTGTGTTGCTACTGGAGTGACTAGAGCAATGACTGTGACCATTCTTCTTTTGGGCCTACATAACATAGCATTCCACAGTTATTAAACGCTTGACCATTTTAACATCATGAACACTGTTCTCAGACAGAAGCATAACTTGCAATCCATGCTCTTTAACATAAACAAGTTTATTTTTAAGCTGTTTTTCACTAGAGACCTGCCTTGCACAAGTTCATGACATGCTTAGAAACTTCACAAGGATCTGGAAATATTTAGCTCTTCAGCATCTAGTATGTCATGGCTTTATATAAGTAATTGAAAATATAGTTATTGTAAATATGATTTTTGTTCAGAGACCAAAAGCAGCTAAACCTAATGGATAACAGAGTCTGAGGGCTTTTATCCATGCAAAACCTTACACAGATGAATTGCGCTAGTCTTTTTCAGCCACTTCTACTGATCTAATGGAAATGAATAATTGATTTTTCCATTACATTGCACATTCTAAATACAAGTCATTTCAAATAAATTGTAAGTGGGTGATTTTTGAACTTGAAAATAATTTACCAAGGTTCACCATTATTAGCTTGTATAAAACCAGTACAGATACATTATCAAAAACTGACCAACTTCCACTCAATATAAAAAGATAAAGGGATCATCTGAACTAAGTAGCAAAACTAGAGAGATATAAATTTAACACGATTTCTTGCTGCTAGAAAAAAACGGGAGGAAGGAAATGGCAAAAGGAGCTTTGACTTTTTCATGCTTCATAGATCAGCTAAATTGGTATTTAACCTGATGCTTGGAAACTGTTTCTGTGTAGACGTGGTGGTACAGAACATAAGCTGCATAGTGCATTATGCTCAAAAAAAAAAAAAAATTAAAAAAAAAACGTGTGTGACATATGTACACATAAAAAGGGCTTTGGCACTATGGCACTTGAACACAGGGGCATGCATTTCTAAGCATGCAAGGAACCCAGAGGGGATATGAAAATAGGTCAACAATACAAAGAAGTCCATATCCTACAGTCTATCTACTGCAGGATATTCTCCTTTGCACTGTTGGATTTAAAACACATTTCACCATTTTTTGTAACATTTACTGAGACCTATTTTACTCACCTGTGGGAATTTGATGGGCAAGTCTTTTATTTCCTGCTTCCGCATATCTCTGTTCAGTATCCTAGTGGATGGGTTGTGCCACTTGGCTTGTGAAACACAAGAAGATGCTGAAAATAATTTGCTTAATTTTTCATGACTCTACATTGTTGAAACAGCATTTTGAATCTTACTATAATTCAATGAGGTGTGAAGCTTACCAGCAGATCTGGCCCGGTCCAGTCTGGATTCTTGTACTCTATAGCCTTCTGTCTCCTTCCCTTCAGCCTGGTTGTGAAAAGCAGGGGACTGGCATCTACACATTAGATAAAAGCAGTGGCAACCAACAGTTTTCTCTTCATCTTTTGCATAGACTCAGGATCTAACATTTTGTCTCAGTGACTTAAAACCATCAAAAAAATCTTCTTATAGATAACCCACATATGAAAGTGTGCAAGTAACTACATTTTTTTAATACACTGCACCTGAGGCTCTATGAAACCACATTAATTTTGGAATGTCTTAATATTTGACTGCATGTTTCTGCAGAGACTTCATTCCATTACATCAACAAGGCCATTAGTGAGGTCACGTGCGAGCTAGCCGATTAGGTTTTTCTCACAAATAGCATTGCAACTCATCCCACTTGTATCCAAATGATGTTGAGGTCATGGCTCTGTACAGACCAGTCACACTCTTCCAATACACTCTTAACAAATCCTTTCTGTAAGGATCTTGTATTGTGCATGGAGTACATTGTCATGCTAAAACAATGAAGGGCCTTCCCTAAACTATGCCACAAATTAGGAAGCACAAAATTGTCTGTGAACCTTTACCAAAGCATGAAAAACAACCCCAGAGCACTTTAACAACCTCTATCTCACTTTACATTAAGCATTCAAGCATCAAGGTAGTATTCTCCTAGCACCTGGCAATCCCAGAAAAAATGGCAGACAATGAGGCCTAATTGATCACTACAGTGACCATGCGTCCACCGCTGCTTGGCCATAGAAACACCTATTATATAGCACTTAACCAGTATTAATCTTGAGAAATTACTGAAAAAAATGCTTGTTGACGAAGGGTTTTTCAGTTCGTCAACAACAAAAAGAAAAATTCTCAATACTGATATCAAAACTACTTTAACTTACTGATGCCAAAAATATGACAAAATGAAAATAACATTATGAATAAAATTACATTATCACTATTTTTTCTGCTTTATTAGATTAGAAACATATTACTGATTCAGGGACATGGTGTCAAAGTAGATAACGTACACTTCCCACTCTCAGAAAGCTCAACTGGGGAATGTCACATCAGAGGTTTTTTATGTGGTAATAGCTGTCCAACCCAGTGTGAAGATTCTGGGCAAGGGCATATGAGGGGCAGAGAGAAAACCAGCAAACTAGAGCTATGTAGAGGCTGTTTCGTTGTAGAAAGCTACGATTACATGGTGCTAAAAGTGGCTTGCATTCGGAAACTCGCACGAGTTTAAGGATAGCCTGGGGACTTACAGACGGGTTTCCAGTTTACAAACATCACTGGGTGTGCACACAAGATGGGGGTTTTGGTAAAACTTGCTAGTCAGAAGATTGTAACATTAGTCAACTGATGTGAACAATGTAGATTACGACAGTGTCCTGACGGATTGTGTGACCTTGTCAAAATGTACGACTGTAGCGCATATTTATAAGTAGCGCTCTACATAAACTTGTAGGTAGGATAATTTGCTAGCCTAACTCACACAAAGCTGAAGCCAGCTTTTTGTTCAAAGTTTCCAGTTCACATTAAATGATGCAGCAGTTACATTCAGGCACCTCAGGCCACTGCCCACTCAGGCAGCTTAAAAAAAAAAAAAAAAAAAAAAAAAAAAAATTCCTTGTCAATGTTGTTTTAAGCAGTGAAGAGTGCCGCTTCCTGTTGCTTTCTGCCCCCTAGTTGTGCACACATCTCTGTGATGACGTTGCACAGAAACCCATCTATAAACCCAGGGGAGCTGTCTTTGTGACCAAATGGCAGTTATGGTCATCAATAACAGGTAATTAAAAGTAATTAATTACACCAAAAGAACATCACGTATCATCTTTGGCATCTTTACAATCTATCTAGTTTGTGCATTTGGAAGGCATAAAAAAAAACTTCAAGGTGATTGAACAAAGACTCGAAAAGCTGGATATTCTTGAGTTTAATAGTAGCAGGCAGTTATCTGTGTTTTGGGAACAGAGAGAGACAAACTAAATGCTGGAGCAGACCAAGCGCCATTCTTTTTTATTTATTTTACGTGTTTAATTTATCTTTTTTTAAATGTAAACATTTAATCAACCAATATTTTCCATGATTCGGAATCCCATAAAAACCTGTTTTGGCCTGATGGATTTTTCGAATAAATCTGGCAAAAACATTGTTAAATGTTGTTACTTTGATCAAAATGAGCTAAAGTAGCCTTTATGATGACAGATGACGCCTACTGGAATAAACATTTATGTAGGGTTAGGTCATTTGACAAGCTTATGTAGGTTTCATGTAGCCTTATGAACAATATCCTACAATAATGTCACAGAATTTACAAAAGACTTTTGCTGAATTTGTGCCACCACTTGTGAGTAAATTCAATGACTGCTCAAGGATCATGAGTACTCATGAACTGCAATATGACAGAGCAGACAAATGAGCCCTTACCGTACCCCAAATCAGTCACGTAATCTGTTAGCTTGTCAACTGGTTAGCTTAATAGCTTGCCCAAAAATGAGTGCCAGGCTGTACAATGTAGGTAAAGCTTGCACTTTATGCCTATAACTGTTAGCTACTAACTGACTGTAAAGTTACATAACTGCTGGGTTACAGTTTGTTGTTTCACAGCTAGACAAGTGCGCACAATTTTGTCAACAAAAAGGGTGTTTTTTTCGTTGACTAAAACTAACTGGCACTTTATTCACAGTAAAACAGATAAAATAAAATTAATATAAAACTGTCTAAAATTTAAAAGACATTTATGTCGAATGACTAAGGCAGTGTCTAAATGAGTAAAGAAATGCAAACATTACACTGGTCTCAACAAACAGTTCTTGTTTTGACATAGCTACCAGAAGACACGAATTCTGTAGTTACTGTTTCAGCCAACACCAGACGATTTCACAATCATAGCAATCATATGTGTATGCAATTTAAAAGAATAGTCATTTACATAATTTTCTATTTACCATAGATGTAGCTGATCAGCCAAGACATGTTTGGTGTCCTAATACTGCTTCTTTAGTTTTGCACTTGTTATATGTTATCTTTTACAGTAAATACATGCCCAAAACTTTGCTAAAACCACATTCAGGGCATTGTTAAAGTTGTCCAGACTTGCTCGTGTGCATTAGGACACAGTATGACAGGACACCCTTAGAGTTCAGCTACACCAGTGAAGTTTTGTTCATTTTTATAGCGGACAGTAAGCATATTAGCTGAATCTTCTATTTATCTGGATACTTTTAGATAAGTATAAGGCCATATCTACTTGTAAGGATGACAATGAATTTTGCCAAGTGATCACTGGAACAAGGAATTTTAGAAATAAAACATTTTTTTTTTTGCATTAAAAATTAGCAGGACACGAGCAGGACACTAGGCAAAACTTTTTCTTTTTATTTTCCTGTGTCTTTAATCAGTCAAAACATGCTCTGGGTGGATCTTTCTTCAACGTAATTTATATTACTCAGCTTGCAGTTCACATCACTTATTAAAAAGCAATATACACAGGAAAGGGAAAAGGGCCTGCTGCTGGGGTTCTGTCTTTGTCAGTATCTGAACAGCTGACTGAATACTAGTGCCATTCTGTGAATACCAGTGAAAGGCACCTTACTTCTTCCCATGCGTTCTTTTGTCCTGATCTATTCTATTCTACAATAATAATAGATCATAAGGCTCTGGAGACCAAAAAACTTTAATGCTGTGGTGATGGTCTTACCCATCGTATCCAACTTTTTGGCTCCAAGTACCACAGGGTCCTGGGTCGCTAGAAGTGGACTGGTTACTGGGAGAGCTACAATAGGGCAGACTAGGGTTTCCTGATGAGCTCTGGACCAGCTCAAAGTCATGCAGAATCCTACACAGACACACAAAGAAGAGAACCTAGTTATGTAAAGCTAGCTGTGAAACAGTGGAAAGAATACTATAGGGAGAAATGTCAGGCACTTTCAGGTAAACTCTATGTCAGTTTATACATTTTAATACTGGATATTAATTTTATTATAGCTTAATTCTTGATGCTATGCATTCCTCAATTATTTTAGAATTTTTAGGATCTTCACTGTTCTGGTCACATTTAAATTTTTATTGCAGCTTTTGTATATGTGTATTGTATTATATATACATATATATATATATATATTTTTTTTTTTTACAGCCTAGTGTCCTACTAATTATTTGAAACCTGCATAGTAGTTGCACAGTACTAGCAGATTAGTATAACCAACTAAGTATGTCTGACATTTTTGAAAATAGCAATTCCAAATTCCAATTCCAATGGATCACATGGATGCCTCCAGCGCGCACTGGAGCAGTTTGCAGCTGAGTGTGAAGCGGTTGGTATGCGGATGAGCACCTCCAAGTCTAAATCCATGGTCTTAGCCCGGAAAAGGATGGCATGCCCACTCCAGGTAGGGGGAAAGGACTTGCCCCAGGTGGAGGAGTTTAAGTATCTCTGGGGGAATGAGCTGGAGGAAGTTGCGGGGGACAGGGTCGTCTGGGATTCTCTGCTCTCCCAACTGCTACCGCGACCC